>PVJX010021136.1:0-32321 GCA_004027295.1 Dolichotis patagonum
ACATACACATATACATATATATAATATATATTAATTATATATATATCTCATTAATTATATATATATTTATCTCACATTAATTATAAGGAATTTGCACCTGTACATCAAATAGTTTCTTCTTCTTTTTTCCCAATCCCCTCCACCCCCTTCAGATCCTATTCTCTTCCTTATTTACAAAATCTTTGTCCCATTTCTATTTTATTTTATTTTTCCTTTTGCCTTCCTTTTATTCCCTACCCTTCTGATTTAAACATTTTCTTCCTATTGCATAATATCTATTATACATTTTGGTCCTTATTTACACATTTGGTTTCTTACACTATAGAAAGAAATTGATATTTAAATATATGTGTGTGACTTATTTAACTTAAAATTTAGGTCTCAAGGTGCATTCATTTACCTACCAATGTCTCAAGTTATCTTTCTTTATAGCTGAGTAGTAATCCATTTTATCAATAAAACCTCATAACTTCTTTATCCATTCTTTGGTTGATAAGCATTTGGGCTGTTTCTAAGATTTAGCTCTTACAAATTTTGTTATTTTAAACATGGATATGTTTATCACTGTGATATGATGATTTTAATTCTTTTGGGAAGATATCTAGAAGGGGAATATCTGGGACATCTAGTTTTAGAATTTTGAGCAATGGTCACACTGATTTTCCAAGTGGTAACACCAGTCCACACTCCCACCAAAGTGGAAAAGGATGACATGGAAAAGGGTGGCTTTTTCCTCACAGCTCTACCAACTTTTGTTGTTGGTTGATTTCTGATAACAGCTATTCTTTCTGGAGTGAGATGAAATCTCAATGTTGTTTCAATTTTCATCTCTCAAAGGATCAATGATGCTGAACATTTTTTAATATATTTATTTGGTTTTTATACTTTTTCACCAGAAATACACCCACTTATTTCAAATGCCCACTTTTTTGGGGTGGGGGAAGGTCTTAACATTTTGGGAGTCATTATTTTTGAGTTCTTTGTTTATTCTAGATATTATTCCTTTGTTTGAAGTATAGCTGGTAAGAAAAATTTTTACCACTTGCGGGTTGTCTATTCACTCTGTTGATGATTTATTTTGCTATGCAAAGTCTTTTTAATAGGATGATATGCCAGTTATTGATTCTTTGTAATATTCTCTGTATTGTCATGATTTTGTTCTTAAAGTCTTTGTCTACAACTTTATCTTCAAGATTTATACATATTTTCTCTTCCATTTGATTCAGTGTTTCTGTTTTAATATTTGAATCTTTGATCTACTTTGATTTTAGTTTAGTGCAAGGTAAGAGATACAGTTTTAGGTTTAATCTTTGGAATATAGAAAGCCAGTCTTTTTAATATCATTTATTGATGAGACTATCTTCCTTGCAGTGAATGTGTTTGGCCCTTTTATCAAAGATAAGGTGGCTGAATGTGCTTGCAATTATTTCTGCATCTTCTAATGTATTCTATATAGACTCAGGTTATTTTGCCAGTGCCTATTTTTGTCACAGTATTTGTAAAACCTAAATACATCCTTAAACAATCTATGAAGATTAAAATTTCCTATAGTTTGAAATTGTCTTTTTGATTCAGTACCATAATTTTCTCTTTTTTTCTGGTTTGTTTGTATTTTTTTGTTTTTCAGCTTTGGCAAAATCATTGTTGTATGTGTAGAGGTAAAAAGCATTGATGGAATTCAGGGTCCAAAGACTCTGTCCATCCATCTAACCTCCAAAGACTCTGTCCATCCATCTAACCATCCAGTGAATATGGTCTTTGGTAAAGTCATGGTCTTTGTATGACTCATCAAATGCAGTATATTTCCCTGCCCAACACAAATTTGAGCACAAATCCAAGACAAAATTTCCAGGCCAAATCTTATCAGGCCTGTAAATTGAAAAAGGTTTCATGCAAACTGAGTGGTCTTCTCAGATGGAGTTTGTCCATAAAACTCCATTTTTATAAGCTTTTCAACTATTGCATATTTCATAAATGTATTAAATAATTGTTTATATTTAGGTGAGTTGATTATAGCAAACATATGAAAAAAATAGGAAAAGGAAGGCAAGTACAAAATCTAGCAAGACTCTATATAGTTAAATACTTAAAATGTAAATGTCACACATTTCTTTTATTGTGAAAATTTCTCAGGCTGAAAAGTAGCAAAATTGAATTCTAAATCCAATTCTGTCATTAAGTATGAATAAATGTGTCTCCCAGCCTAATTATCTGGGCTGTATTAGGATTAGATGTCTAATGTGAAAATTAAACCTGATACATAAGAGGTGCTCTTATTAGTAGTGATTTTTTTGCACTGACAATATTAATACATGAAGCAAAAATGGAATAACTGATATAAAGGTAGAAGAGAGATTCTCAAGATGAGAGGAGCAGGAAGGGAGGAGTAAGAGTGGCTAATAAGGGGTGAATATGATCAAAGTCCAATGTATGAAAATGACACAATGCTCTATAAATAATATATACTAATAACATAAAAAAGTAAGTAAAAATGCAATTACAGGAACATATAATTGTTTTGCGACATAGGGTAACTTTGAATTTTATATTCTGATAATATAATTGCTAGTAGTCTAGAAAGTGATATTAAAAGTATTTACAGATTAATGTTCTAAAGACTTCCTAGTAAAATCTATCAAAATTCTTGTACACAAAATTACTTTTCTAGTTTATCTTATTTTATTTATGAAAAGTAATTCCTGTCAAATCCTTATTAGAGAAATGTAATAATATACCATATATTTTCCTCTGAATCTCCTTTGCCATCAAACAGTCTAGAAGCCCATTATGGCTAAATTTTAATAGAATATTCATTACATTTCCATTGTGTACTTGTCCATTTTGCCTTAAGGACCGACCTAGATAGAGAAAAGTCATCCCTTGCACTTGGAAAGTTTAAAATCTAACTTCACAGGAATGTGGTAAAAATGTAGGAATTGTTTTAGGATTAAAAGTTGAATTAGAATTAAAATGAGTCATAAGATGTGATCTTCTATACTCATGAGTATGAATAAATAATGTTTCTCAGTAGCTCACCCAGCCATTTTTACCTATTCATGTCTGAGAACCTTGCCTTCACTCTAAATATTCCTCTCATAGCAGTGTTACCTTGTTCCTTTCCTTTGCCCAAGTCTATTGAAAGTAGTTCATCCATCTTCTCTCCACTACTCTCCACTCAACTCCAGGTCAACAGCATGTGGAGCCACATTTGTCTTCCTTCTAGAACTCCTGAGTTTGAATATCATTAATAACATCCCTTAATCCAACAAATATCTTCCAACTCTTCTTTTTGGATGCCTTTCCCTGGTTTTGCATGGTGGATGTTTTCCTCCTTGAAGCACTTGGGTCCCATACTTTGGGTGGAACACAGGATCCAGGATTTCCTCCTATTTTTACAGTGACCTCTTAGAACTTTCCTGTAAGTGACCATCCCTTTTCAACCATCCTTAAGTAATAGTGTTTACAAGGGACTAAACTCATAGTTGGTCCCTTCATTTTTCATGGTAGATTCTAATTCTTTAAACAAACAAACAAACAAACAAACAGAAAAACATTTTATCTCACAATCCTTCAGATGGAGAAAACAGGACAGAGCTCAGGTAACACAGAAACTCTAATATCTGTGGCTTGACTTGTACCCATCTCATGAATATCAAACTCAGTGGCCATCTTTTGGGTACCAAGAGAACTCTTCTTCAAGTAGTGATCTGGTTTAAACTCCACCATTCTGTAGGTTTCTATTCCAAGTCATGGGCATCATGCAGTCAAAGCACACACATGGAAGATCATGTGGAACATTTCTATGATTTGGCCACATGGAATGGATGTCACTTCTGGCTGCACTCTGGTAACCAGATCTCAACTGCCTGATTCCACTCTGGTGCAGTGTGGAAAGAGAAAGGTGTTTTGTTTCCTGCATTCCCAAGAGAGTTCTCCTTTATGACATACTTGAGTGCTCAATTTTCTTTTAAGTCCTCCATTTTCTGAAAAGTGGTAAGTCTGAAGATTATTTTATGTTTCTATCAAGAAGATTTTAAAATAACAGTTTTATAGGACTTTTTAGCAATGTATTCATCTAAAATTCATTAGACTTCTAATCAATTTTGTTTCAGTGTGTTCCATGCAGTAAATATTATACCCAGAGATTTTTCTTCAGCAGAATTCTCAGACATTTTGTCTTTCCTTTTTGTGGTACTACATGCCTTTCTCTCTACTTAAAGGTGACCATATTAAAGGAAGAAGACTTGAGTGAGAAACCTGGGCCTTAAATCTGATCTTTACGCTGACATCTTTGATACTCAGTCAAGTACTGTAACTCAGTCATTACTAATAACGTTTAAAGTCTCATGTCCCATTATTTGGGGTGTAGAAATCAAGTTCCTTAGCCTTGAAGATGTGTGCATTACTACTCTTTCTCTTTTATTTCCCCACTCGAAATCTGCCCAAATACTTCTGCAATACATCACATTGCACAAGTGCCCCTATGGCTCTGATGCTTTCAACCAATAGGTATTAGCTACCTCATGACCTAAGGTCTTCGTTCCAAGTTGTTGCAGGCCAGGTTGATTTGCAAACTGTTTCCACTGATTTTAATGTGTAACTCACTTTTTGAATATCTGAAATCAGGCTTCTGCCTGTTTGCTGCCTGATCACTAATACTTGTGACCTGTTTTAAGAGGTTTATTGGTTTTATTAAATTTTATTTAAAGAGAAAAAAGCAAAACAAAAAAGGGTAGAAATAATACAGAATTTCAAAAAACAGTAAGAAATCACTAATTGATAAATTACATATTGCCCTCTTAGAAGTAGTTGTTCATTTTACAAAATTAAAGCATACAAATTGGACATTCAAACAGTGAGGCTGCAAACAGTTCTGTTCAACGATCCAACAAAAACTTAGTAATACAGTTAGCAATCCTACACACTTAAACATACATGCAGTTATATCCTTTAGAGCACTTTCTTTTCCACCTTTTGCTTTTTAAGTCCATTTTCTGTTTAGTTATATCATCTTTCAGCTTGCTCAGTACCTTACTGATCTGTTTTCTTGTTGTTATTTCCTTTTTAATCACCTTATATAATTCTATTGTTTTGTTTTTGAATTTCTCCTCATCCATGCCCCATGGATCAGCTTTGGTGGAGCTGGCAGTTTTTGGAGGTATTTTGTTACCTTGTTTTCTCATGTTCTATCTTTTTTTATTTAATTTTTTATTAACTTGGAGGTAGTAATATACAACAGAACAGGATGAAATAAAGCCAATTGAGACAGTATAGTGAAATTGGTACAGAACTTCACAGCAAGTTACTGGGATAATGGTAATAGGTACCATTGTGTATCTCGTTATCTTCACAATAGTTGTTCTTTAGATGGAATTTTGTTAAGTTGTTCCAGCTGGCCTCCAACTCAGAATCTTCCTGTCTCAGCCTCCCAAGTAGCTAAGATTACAAGCATATACCACCAACTAGCTCCCTTAAGGTATTTTAAAATTATTTTTATTTCTTTCATTCCTCATTATAAATGTTTATGTTATTGGTACATTTTAGATATTCATAATGATGACATTCATCATAGGGAGTATATACCTGTGTGTGATGTATCTTTTGTCTTTCTTTTCTCCAGTCACCTTCCCATCCCTTCAACCCCTCTATCTATCCCTACTTACAAAAGCTATGTTTCTATTTTTTCCTTCTATTCTTTCTTTCTTCACCTTTTTTTCTGCTATCCTATACCCTTCCTTGTTCCCCTTCTTATCTGAACATTTGCTTCCTATTTCCAAATATCCATTATACATTTTGATTCATATTTATACTTTTAGTTTCTCATACCAACGAACCAATGCAATATTTCAACATGTGTGTCTCATTTATTTCACATTACATTATAGTCTCAAGGTGCATACATTTACTTAAAAATGTCTCAAGCTTATTGGAGAGTACTGCTACATTGTACAAAAATATACATCTATATCTGTTCATTAGTTGATGGTTATTTGGGCTCTTTCCAAGATTTAGCTCTTACAAATTGTGCTATTATAAACATGAGTGTGCATATATCACTGTGATACAATGCTTTGAATTCTTTTGGGAAGAAACCCAAGAAGGGGAATAACTGGATTGAATGGAAAATCTAGATTTTTGGGGGGTTGTTATTTTAAAGAGAGGGAACAAAACAAAACAGAACAAAGCAAATCAGAAAAAATGCAAGCAACACAGGACTTCACAACAAGACAACGTGATATCAATAGTGGCTACCATGGTATCTCTTGTTTACTTCAAAATAGTTGTCCATGTATTCACATAAAATAAAAATCAAACAAAACAAAATAGTATAAGACCAATAAAAAAAACCCAAAAGCATTATTTTACTTCAAAACAAGACATTAGGAAATCACCAGTGGCTGCCATAATGTCTCTTGTTGTCTTCAAAATAGCTGCCCATACCTTCACACATATTGAAATCAAATAATAGAAAATAGACTAAAACCAATCAAAACATAACAAAGAAAGTATTACAGAACTTCAAAACCAGATAACAGGAAATGAACAGTGGTTACTATGTTTCATTTTCTTCAGAATAGCTGTTCATACAATTGCATGTAATAAAATAAAACAAAACAAAGTAGAATAAAATCAATTACACAAAAGAATGAAAGCATTTTGGGCTTCAAAACAAGATAATAGGAAACCAATTATGATTACTATAATACATCCCATTATGCTCAAAATATCTGCCCATAATATCAGACAAAGTAAAATCTAATAAGACAGAACAGAACCAAACCTAACAAAATTGTGAAAACATACAAGAGTTAAAGATAAGACAATAAGAACTAACTTCAGTTATCACATTTTCCTCTCCCAGGTGTTTCCTCTTCTGTCACTTTTATAATATCTATTGTGTTTTTGGATCTTACTAACTCCTTCTGTTTTTTATGCTAGTGTTTGTCCATATGAGTTCAAACTGTTTCACCATGATCATGATCTCCTGTTGTATCCATTTACAATAAAGCCTCAAGATTATCCTACTTTATAGCTGGGTAGCTTTCCCTTGTATGAAAATACCATATCTTTCATATCCATTCTGTCATTGATAGACAAGTTACCCTTTTTTTTTTCTGGTCTCCTGTCTCAAGGAACAATTGTTTTGTCCCCTTTGATTTTCAGTCTATGAATTTCCTTTTGAGCTAAATGTGTTTCTTGCATACAGTATATTGATGGCTCTTGTTTCTTGATCCACTCTCCCTGTGTTTCTGTTTATTGCTGACCTGAGGCCATCTACATTAATGGTTACAGTCAGCATGCATTGGTTTGTCCCTGCAATGCTATCGTCCTGTTGTTGGCCCTCTACTTTTCCCCTTCATTCAGTTGCCTGCCCTGTTTGGTGATCCCCCTCTACTGTTGTTCCTGGAACCATAGTCATATTTATCTCTCTCTAGAATATCCTTTAGCAATCCCTATAGGGTTGATTTGGTGGTCATGAATTCCTTCAGTTGTTCTTTACCATGGACATATCTTATTTTTCTGTCAATTTTTAAAGATAGTTTTTCAGAGTAGATCAATCTGGGTTGGAAAGGCAATTTTTCAGGGTAGATCAATCAGTTGTCTTTCAGGATTTGAAAAATTTCACTCCAAACTGTTCTTGACTTGATGGTTTGTATTGACAAGTCTGCTGTGATTCTGATTGGTTTTTCTTTATAAGTGATCTTTTTCTTTTATCTAACAGCTTTTAATATTCTGTCCTTATGCTGGATTTCTGGGATCTTGATTATTAGATGTCTGGGTATAGATTTACTTTAGTTATGGCTAGTTGGAGTTCTATATGCCTCAGTTATCTGTCCAGATCCTTTTCCCATGTTTGGGAAATTTTCTGGTATTACTTCTGTTAATAGACTTTTTATGTCATTTTTGTTGACCCCTGCTTCTTCATTGGTATGTATCAATGAATTATTTCTCTTTGCATTGTCTTGCAGCCATTGAATTGTTATTTCCTGATTCTTCATTATTTTTAAAACATCTTTCCTTTCATAATCACTAGCTGTAATCCTGTCTTCAGGGTCTGAAAGTCTATCTTCAGTCTCTTTCAAGGGGTTTTTCCAGATTTTGATTGACATTTTAATTTTCTGGATATCTCTTTGAATCTGCTTCATGCATTATAATTCCTTTCTATATTGTTCCTTCAAGGTTTCCATCATTTTCCTATGCTCCTGTTTTTTATCTATATGCTGAGCAATTCTTTATGTTTTTTTTATACCTGAGACATTATCTCTGATTTGATTAATTTTACAGTCTCATGAAGTTGATTTTTTACTTCAGTTGCTATCCTTTCAGAGATTTCAGTTGTGTGACTTCCATTGTCTTTCCATGACTGTATCTCCCAGACTTGTTCTGTGTGGGCCAGAGTTCTGAGGTTGCCTTTTGCTCTTTGACCTTTACATTCTCCTGGGTTCCTCCCAACAAGCTGGTTGTGGAGTCTCAAACACTTCCCATGGTGCCTGCCCCTCTGCAGTTTAGAGAAATGGGCCAGGCACCTGGGTTGCTCTGACCCCAGGTTTACAGAGGAAGGTAGCAGGGCATAGAGCGGGCTTCTCCAGACCTGTGCAGCTACACTGCGGCTTGCCCAGTGGCCAGGGGTTCATGGTGGTGGGGCTGCTTCTCTCAGCCTGTTTGTCTAACTGGGACTCCCCTGATGGTGGCAGGCACACAAGGGTGTGTTTGTCTGATTCTGCTGGTGGGTGATGGCAGCCCAAAGGAAGCAAGGGCCTCCAATGGTGGTCTGTGAATGGGGTGCACAGGGCCTACCTGGCTGCATGTCCCTGTTCCCACTGGCTGCCCACAGGAAGGAGCCTTCTGGTGGTGGAGGCCAGCAGGGAGAGGCCGATCTGTCTGACTTTCTCTGCCTGTGCTAGGCCTGCAGAAAGGAGGCGTCCCATGCTGGTACCCAACAGGCGGAGGTGGATCTTCTGGCTCTCTCTGCCTGTGCTTGGGTTTGTTTTGTTTTGATTTGTTTGTTTTGTTTTGTTTTGTTTTTGAGGAATCTCTACACTGATTTCCACAGTGGTTGCGCCAGTCTACACTCCCACCAATAGCCAACAGTGAAGAAGTGCTTCTTTTCCCCTCTGCCCTTCCAACATCTGTTATTGGTTGATTACTTGATAGCTATTGTTTCTCGGGTGAGATGAAATCTCAGCATTGTTTTAATTTGCATTTGTTGAATAGCTACTTCTGTTGAACAGTTTTTCATATATTTATTTGCTGTTTGTACTGTTCATCTGCAAAGTATCTATGCATTTCAAGTACCCAGCTTTGAATTGGGTTTTACATTTTGGGAATTCAATTTTTCTTTGAGTTCTTTATAGTTCTAGATAGTAGTCATTTTTCTGAATAAAAACTGGCAAACCTTATTTTCCACTTTGTGGGTTCTCTTTTCACTCTGTGGTTTCTTCTGCTGTACAAATGCTTTTCAATAATGTGAGATACCAGTTGTTGAATCTTTGTGATACTTCCTGTGGGATTAGGGTTTTGTTTATAAACATTTTGCCCACCACCAATGCTTTCAAGATCTATTCCTATTCTCTCTTCTGGAAGGTTTATTGTTTTTGTTTTAATATGTAGATTTTTGAACCATTTTGATTTTAGCTTAGTGCATGTTGAAAGATATAGGTCTGATTTCAGTCTTTGGAATGTGGAAAGCAAGTTTTTCTAGCATCATTTATTAAAGAGACTATCTCTCTTCCAGTAAAATGTTTGGCTACTTTATCAAAGATAAAGTGCCTTAGTGTATTTGTAGTTGTTTCTGCATCTTCTAACCTGTTCCACTGACTCTTTGGAATGGTTTGTTGTTGTTTGTCAATACTATGCTGATTTTATCACAGCAGTGTTTACTATAATTTCAAATGAGGTATTGTGATGACCCTACTTTGCCTTTGTTACACAAAATCACTTTTGTTATTCTAGGTCTCTTTTGGTTCAGAATGAACTTTAGGATTGTTTTATCTAATTCTGTGAGATTGGAATTGCATTAAATCTCATTAAATCTGGAAATATGTCCAGTTTCACTATATTGATTCTTTCTACTCAAGAACAAGGGATATCTTTCCATTTTTTGACATCTTCTTTAGTATCCTTTTTCAGAGCACTGAAATTTTCAATGGAAAGTTTTTTTTGTTTGTTTTTTACCTCCCTTGTTAGAATGATTCATTCTTTTGGATGCTATTGTGAAATGTGTTATTTTCCTAATTTCTCTCTCAATTAGTTTGTTATTTTTAGTGATGTTTGATTGCTGAATTTGTATCCACATATGCTATGGAATTCAGTTATTAAATCTAGAAGTCTTTTGGTGGCACTTTGGGGTCCTCTCTGTAGAATATCATGTCATCTGCAAATAATGACAATTTAACTTCTTGCTTCACTATCCTTGTTCCTTTTATTTCTTTCTTTGTGTAATTGTTCTGACTAATATTTCTGGAAATACATTGAATAAGAGTTGTGACAGTGTACATTTTTGTCTTGTCCCTGATTTTGGTAAAACAGCTTTCAGCTTTTATTCATCTAGTATAATGTTAGCTTTGGTTTGTTATAAATGGCTTTTATCAAAGCAATAGAAAGATGTTCTATTTCAATTTTCATATGTTTTTATTATGAATCGGTGTTGGATTTATAAACATTTTTTTCTGATTCTGTTGAGATGATCATGCAATTTTTGCCCTTGGCTTGTTAATATGATGCATTACATTTATTGATTTGCAAATGTTGAAGCATTTCCGGATCTCTGCAATGAATCTTACATGACCGTGAAGTACAATCTTCTTGACTATTTTTTGTATTGCACTTCCTAGTACCTTACTGAAGATTTTCATTAGAGAGATTGGGGTGTAGTTCTCTTCTTTGGTGAATCCTTCTGTTTTTGGTATCAGGGTAACACTTGCTTCCAGCAAAGTATTAAGAGAATATTGTTTCACTTTAAATTTTATTAAAATGTCTGAAAAGTATCAGCATTAAGTCTTCTCTAAATTCTTTGTAGAATTCAGTGGTGAATTTGTGAGGACCAATTTTTTGTCATTGCTATTGTTTGTTTGTGTTATATTTTTAACTATATTTTTAATTTCATTGATAACAGTTTAGTTAGAATTTTTTGTCTTCTTGATTCAGCTTTGGTAATTCATATGTATCTGGAAATCAGTCCATTTCTTTCATGTTTTCCATCTTAATAGAATACAATTTTTCTTAGTAGGTATTCATGGTTTTCTACAGGGTCTGTTGTGATTTCTCCCTTTTCATTCCTAATTGCATGGATTTGAGTCTTTAATCTTTCAAAGAACCAACTCTTCAAGTCATTAATTCTTTGTATTTTTTTCTAGTCTCAAGAGCATTAATTTTTGCTCTGATCTTTATAATTTCCTCCCTTGTATGGGCTTTGGGCCTAACTTTCTCTTCTTCTTCTAGAAGCTTGAGGTTCAAAATTAAGTTATTTATTTCACTTTGCTCTGCTTTCGTGATATGGAAATTTGCCACTATAAATTTCCTTTGTAGGACTGCTTTCAATGTGCCCCGTAAGTTCCAGTCTGTTGTATTGACATGATCATTTAATTGTAGAAGCTGTGTAGTTTGTTCTTTAATTACATGTGTGAAACATGTGTTGTTCAGAAAGATGCTAATTATTTTTTATGTGCTTATAAAGTTCTTGTGGCTCCTTCACACTGATTTCCAGTTTCATTGTGCAATACTCTGATAATATGAGTAGAATAATTTCAATTTCTTTCCATTTACTTAAACATATTCTATGAGCCAGTATGTAGTTCATTTGGGAGAACTTCCCATTTGCAGTTGAGAAGAATGTGTATTCTGATGTTGTGGAGTGGAACACTCTATAGGTGTCTCCTAAGTCCTTTTGTTCAAAAGTTTTGTTTTAATCTGATATTTCCTTCTTGATTTTTTTGTCTTGTTAATCTATTTGTGACAGTGGCAAATTGAGGTCCCCCATTACAACTGTATTAGTTCTTATTTAATATTTCATTCTTAGTATTTGTTTTATATAGTTAAGTGCACTGATATTTGGTGCATATATATTTAAGATTGTTATCTCTTCCTCTTGAATTGTTCCCCTTACAGGAACTTAGTGACTTTTGTCTCTCTTACTCAGTCTTGGCTTGACATTCTTTTTGTCTACAAATAGAATAGCTACCCATGCTTTTTTCCTGTTTCATGGAATATTGTTTTCCACATTGAGATTTCAGTATATGAATTTTTTTGAGTTAAATGTGTTTCTCATATATAACATATTTTTGGAATCTTACTTCTCTATCCATTTTTCCAGCCTGCTTCTTTTGATTAGTGAATTGAGACATTGATAATGACTGATATGTATTGATTTATCCTTGTCATATTATTTTCCAGTTGTGGATTCTTATTTTTTTTACCTCTTTTTAATTGTTTTCTATGTCTTGTGAATTCATTTTGTTGAATTTCATGAAGTTGTAGTTCTCATAATCCCTTTCTAGAATGTCCATCAATAATTTTGGAGTGTGGTTTGGTGCTCCTGATTTCCAGTTTCATTGTGCTATTTCCCCAGATGTTCTTTTTCATGGAAGTGTCTTATTTCTCTGTCAATTTAGAAAGGTAGTTTTGCAGGATGCATCAGTTGGAGGTTGTTTTCCTTTTGACATACCAAGACTGACATTGCTTAAGGATCATAAATAGTACTATAGACCAATACCAAAAAACCAGGAACAGGACCAAGTACACAGCAACTTCTTATCCCTAATAAATGAAAGAAATAGGATCTTGCAATAGACTTAAAACCAAAATGTCAGCTATACCTGGAAGACAACTCTGAGAAGTAATCATTTCCTAAGTATCTAAATACTTACAATAAACTTACTTGCCATAAGCAATTTTTAAGCACCTACCAAGAAATTAAACTAAAAAAGAAAAGAAAAGACACTGAAACAAGAAGCCACCACTGACTTCCAGCTCACCAAAGCTTTTGCTATCTTATCCACATCTAAAAGCCTCTCCATCATTTTGTTGTTTCTTCTCCCTGGTCTTTTGTTTTAAACTTTCTTTTTGCTTGAATGTTTCTGAAAAAATAGCTGCATTATGTTTCTCATGATGCATCATTACAGAACACTGATGTCATCTGTAACCACTGCTTTCTTGTCAATCTTTTCTTAAGCTTTACATTCCTTATCAAAGGCCACGTGTTGGTCATTACTGTCCACTAACCACCTGTGAAGTGCCTGGTGAAGTATGCTCAATGCATATTAAGCAAATAAATCATTGCAGTTTGAATGCATATGTTTGACAAATTTCACATGTTGTAACTTGATCCCACAAATAATTTTTAAAGCTGGGGTCTTTGGGGTGTTGTTAGGTAATATGGGCTCTGTGTTTGCACTAGGACCAATGCCTTCATAATAAAAGAAATGGATCTTTTGCTCTTCTCCCCCTTTCTGTAGAAAGGCATAGCAATAAATTCCTATTTTGGAAGCAAAGAAAGGACCTTAAACAGACATCAGTCTGCTGGCATCTTGAAATTAGACTCCTCAGACCCAAAACTATAAAAATATAATTTTTTCTTGCTTGTATATTACCCAGGCTGTAGTACTTTGGAATAGCATCAGGAAGAGACTAAGATATCCTCTGTTTATGTGAATAACTACCAACCATATGAATGATTACATAGTAAAGATTTTAAAATCTCAAGCTTATAAGAGTTATTTGCTCTCCTAAATTCAATGTTTCCAGATTTGTACTTCTTTGATATATGAAGTAAAGAAACTGTCTTGAATACCTGAGGTAGTGACCAAATATTTAAAGCATGGAATGAGCTAAAAATTTTCTTATGTTTACCTATCCATTCTATAGGTATGGTAGTTAAGCTTACTACCTGTCAACTTGATTAGCCTGGGAGTTTCCTAAGGAATTGATGAAGTACATCTCTGGGTTTGTCTGCGTGGGGTCATGAGGACACCAACTTGCATCTATCTCTGGTTTGTCTATATTTGTCTCTTTAGCACTTTTCCCTTGCTCTGCTTGATGACCACAGTGAAATCAGTGATCATTTCACTGTGAAATTACTCCTCTCCGTCCCTCTGCCGTGATGTTTCTGTTTTAAACACAGATAACCATTCATTCCTCTGAACCCATGACTTAAATTTTTCCTCTCTTTAAATTGTGGATGCAAGTAGTATATCCCAGAGATGGTAACAGTACCTAGTACACTAGGTTAATTATTTAAGAATGTTTGTCCTGTAGCTACACACACACACACACACACACATACACACATACACACATACACACACACACACACACACACATACACACATACACACATACACACACACACACACACACAATTATAAGTGAATGCCCAGTTGAATTTTTCTGTATGCTTATTGAACTTGCCTGCATACCTAGAAGTATATTCACCAGCTATGTCCATATGAGCACAATTTTAATCATAGTAGACAACTATATTTAAACCCTAAATATAAAATCAATCCCTTAAAATTAAAATCAGCAATGGAGCTCAATTTAATAATATTTCAATGTTTGTCCTTTCAGAAACACAAATTGTGTCCTTGGCAATAATAGATGCAATTTCTTCTTTGTTGTGTGAGTGTATGTGTGTTTCTATGTGTGTGTGGCTTCTCTTTGAAAATGCAAACTAATCTAAATGTGCTTGTCTAAAGGCACTGGATTATATTTAATAAATTCTACTGTATTGTAAACAAATGGTTTCTCTTTTCAAAAACCTAAACTGGATCATTAAAATAATTATTGTGACTATACTGGTTTTTTTTTCCAAAATTGCCCTCATAAATAGTATTTATTGCAGCAAAACACAAGATGATTTTCTTTTCCTTGTCAAGTAAAAATGAAGAAGAGCTGTTCCACAGGTCCTCAAAAAATCAGAAACTATGCTGGTTTCTAGTACGTGGATATCCCTTTACTTCAGTCTCACTGGCATGACACACTCCTAAAACATAATGAAATGTTATCTTGTATTTTTATATTTAATAACTTTACTCAAATGTTAGTGATTAAATCTTTGGCATAGCTGCTGCATTCTGTTTCTGGACACAACATAGAACAATACCTTCTGCCACGTCTTGGGAATTTTTTCTCTTAGTCTTTTTCAGTGCATGCATATCTTTTAAAGAATCTCTGTACTCAAATCTTCAATTTTTTTCACCTACATGCATTGAAAAATCAGTCTCTTTAAAAAGAAAAATATATAAACATTGTTATTGTTAGTATCTTAGTTCAGAGAACTGGGGAGAAGCTTCCCTTTTACTCTAAGCATTTCCACACTGGTTCCAGTTCCTACAGTCAAAGACCAATGCTCTTTCTACATGTCTGTCTAAAGTTGAAAATGTTAATGTTCTTGATGAAAAGAAACTACTGATTTATAGTCTGGTATTTGAATTAAATATTATCAATCTTGAATAAATTTTCAAGTACAAAAAGAAAAGTGAGACCAATGAACATGAAGAAAAAAGAGAATAAGAGAAAGGAAGATCAGTGTGCCAAAGACAAGACAATCCACCAGTCATATTTTGTAGCTGATGTTAGAAGTTTACCCACTCCTGATCTGTGTTGATTCACAGTCAGTGAAAGAAAGACTTCACATTGAATGATTCAGTCTTTTTCACTCAAAATCCAACATTTACTCATTTTTGCAAGAGCAAGTATGCTGGATACCACCTACAAATTTGATCACAATATTATGATGGATCCCAAGTAAAGCAGTACTGAAACAAAATTAGAATAGTTCTTTGATCTACTTTTATACTTTTTAAATGCTTTTGACCCCCAAGAGCTCTTGTTTTAGGCTGTTTTAAAACTTACATGTATTGCTAATTTTATCTGTCTCCTGAATCAAAGATATACAGGGTAGAAGAAACCTAAACCAAGAAGCCCAAAATCCTGTTGAACACAAAGCTTATATGTTCAAGTATGCACTTCACGATACAGAGCTGCAAAACTTTGCAAACATTTTTAAAAGTATGTATTGTTAAGTCCACTTTGAAGATACACACACAAAAAAATTAAAAATTTAAGTAATCTATGACCCAAGGTCACATGATAAGACTGCAAAGTTACAAAGTATGATCCAAGTGTAAGGTTATGTTTAATTTTTTTTAAATATTACAGTAAAAATACATCACCATTAACCCATTCAAAATACTCCTTTTGCATCAAGCACAAACATACTATCATTTATGCTGCTTTCTGAAGCAGTTGTGGAAGTCCTCTTCCATGAGTGTCCATAGTTGCTCTGTATGGTGGCCACCATGTCCTTAATTGATTCAAAACATTTACTTTTCATGGCCATTTTGAGTTTTGAGTGAGAGTCAGGAGTATCTTAGTACCAGATCTTGTAAATAAGGTGGATTAAGATATGTTTTAATGTTTTTAGGAACCAGCCTTTCCACTGGATGGTACACTGTAGCAGAACTCACTGTATTTTTCATCGGTTCTCTTAAAGACGTTCACCAAAGAGGACTTCCAGAGCTGCTTCAGAAAGTAGCAAGAATGATGGGATAAATGTATTTGGAGCAAGAGGGACTATTTAGAGGGGGACTGACAGCAATATGTCATTTACAGTAATACATTGATTAATTTGAACATTCGTTATACATTTTGATCAGACCTCATACTGTCTCAGTGTTGTAACTTTCAAGCTCTTTGCGTTAAGAAGGAATTGGCAGCAACTCTCACTTGAAAGTCTGTATCCCACAGATTTCATGCTGTATAGGTGGGGCAAATGGAACAGAGCCAGAACCAAGGATTTCTCAAAGCCCAGAGAGGAACTGGAGACACTGCTGCACACATCCAGGATTAGACAGATATACAGATGCCTAAAGTTGAGTTATAATTCCACAATCAAGACTTCAGAATCTCTCTGAACTTTCTCAGGGAATGAATAAGAAAGTAATTAAGCACGTGTGTCTGGGACAGGGAACAAATAAAATCTTAGTTCCTGCTGTGTGTCATTAGAGGGGTCTTTTGGGAAGAACTCAGTATCTTTTGAAAAAATGTTCAACATCACTGACCACTCTAGAAACACAAATTTAAAGATCACTGAGATTCCATCTCATTCCAGACAGAATGGTTAACATCAAGAAATCAACCGGTAACAAATGCTTCTGAGGTTATGGGGAAAAAGGAACACTTCTACATTGCTGGTGGGACTGTGAACTCCCAAAATCACCATCAAAATCAGTATAGAGGTTTGCCAAACAACTGAAAATAGTTCAACAACTGAAAACTCCATTTGACACAGCTTTTCCCTTTATAGATATCTTTTCCAATCAAAGATGTAATACCATAGTGATATATTCATACTTATGTTTATAGCAGCAAAATTCATAATTTAGCTAAAACCTGGAAAAAGCCTATATACTATTAGAAGATGAATGGTAAAGAAAATGTAGTAAAGATGGGGTACTACTCTGCCATAAGAAGAATAAACTTTGGTCATTTGTAGTTAAATGGATCCATCTTGAGACCATAATGTTAAATGAAGTATCTCAGATACATGCTCATGTATCACATGGTTTCTCTTATAGGAAAAATACTATATATATATATATATATATATATATATATACTTTATGTTTAATATATTAAATTGTATATGTTAAATATCAATTTCATATATATAATATATACATTTTTAAATTTTACATATATATGTAAAATAAAGACAGACAATAGGAAAAGACAGAAAAATTATTATAATCCAGTGTGGATAATGTAACTAAAAGTGTGCCTAGACTTAGTACAAGTGTTTTGCATTTTGCATTTTGGCTTATTAGTCTGGTTTTTATTTTGTCTGTCTGATAATTAACTTTACAAGGTCTTATAAAATAAACAAATGAATCTAATGCTAGAAAAATAAATGTGGGTTGAATGAAGGGGAAAAAAGGATTGAAAGATGTTATGCACATGTACCAGTTCCCTCCAGTGAATGTGGTCATTATGTACTGCAAACATGCACTAATAAAATTCAAAAACTGAAATAATACCAAGAGATGGAGTAGAAGACAATGAGATATTAAAAAGAAGAGCACACAGTGCATGTTTCTGCCCAGGTTATGAGTTTCTAAACAGTCTAGGTTTTCATGAATGGACCCTTTGGGCCTCAAGGAGTCAGCCTTGCTTTTTTCTGAAGACATTATCAATATTGGGCTTGTACAGATAAAAGAAGACCCATTATGATATCCTTTGATGGAACAAAAATATTCTCTCACATCTCCTCTCCCCTTTTAGCTTTCTATTGCACTATACATTTTTAGGGAGAGATACCACATTCTTTTTCAAACATTTGCCTTGAAAATGTAAATGAATATGATATCAGTAAAACTTCAGGGGTCTTGAAATACCTCCGTATAAAGTGACATGGAACACATTTAGTTGAGGATGATCCAAATCAATGAAAGAGTTTATTTTGATTTAGAATGAATGATGGAAATGTCTACAGAGGGAGGCCTAACCCAAGGGGGAACATGATAGCTAAAGCAGCCCATGTCTTTGTTGTCAGATCAGTGGAATAAAGAGCTGTGACAAGGAGGTACTTGGTTCCAAACGATACCTGCAGATGTTTTGAAGCCATGAATATGGAAGAAACAGGCTGTATGGAAAGAAAATGTAGAGTTCTCTATTGTTGTGTCATTTGAATTTGTCATTCCTCTTCAAAGTGCATAGTCTTAAATATCAAACAACACGCAGTCAGAACTAGACAGTTTTTCTTGGTGTAAAATAAAGTATTTTCTCCTTCTCACTTTTTCTGTCTCTCTTTGTTCTTCCTCCACTTCCCCTTCATCCTCTTTCTTTCTCATCTAAAATAAAATTTCTTAAATATAGCCCATATCCAGTCTTTAAGGTCAAAATCTATCAAGATATAATCCAAGCAGATGTTAGAACTTTGCCACACAACTCCAGTTCAATAAATATTCATCTTCTTTTAAATACATTTCCAGAAAGAAAAAGGAAAATGTGAACATTTTTTATCGAGCAGAAACTGCCTAGAGCCCCTAAGCTAGCTACCTAGAATTTAAACCATCTCATCTGCTCAAACATGATATAAAATTCAACAGACTATCTTTAAAGAGATATTATGGTCATAATTCCCAGGATAAAGTGATTCCAAAACAGCCAAAATAACCACCCAAGAACACCGTCCACCAAGGGAGAATGATCAAACTGCAGTGTCATTCTGTTCCACTGCCTGCTTGTCACAGCAGCATACACTATAATTTCTCACCCACTGGCACAAGTGTCTTGCATATGGAAAGTGTTCTGCAGTGAAGTCTCCTCATCCATCGGGCAACTTCTCAAACATGGGTTATGAAGAATGACAACTGAGAGATGCTGATTCATAGAAATGCCACATGTTTTAGGGTCCTTTGTCAACAGGAAATTAATTACTTTTTTCTGCTTAAAAAGGTTTCATATCTTTGGTATAGATGAGGGTAAATTAAACTGCAATTAGTGACTAATCAGGATCAATAAGAATAAAAGAGAAGAAACTGCAAAGAGCTTTTATATTAAATCAGAATCCAACCAGTTTCTAAATATAGCATTCCATAGTCTAATAATAAGTAAACTGTTTTGTTAATCGTGGCCTTGATTCTACATTGCTCTCCTACAGAAAAATATAGTAATTTTAAGGCATCCAATATTTATTAAATTTGAAGGGAGAAAATGAAGTATAAGCATCACATGCATGTATAGAACTCGAACACATATGAAGCACAAGTACTGTTTATTCAGAGCTTGTATAAGAAGGACATGAGCCATTGATATTCATATTTAGGCAGGAATTCAAAGGCAGTGAGGTGAGTGTGACAGTTTATACTGGGAAAGCGACTATGGCGTGAACGTGTCCTCCCCAGTTTCTGTGTAAGAAACTTAGTCCCAATGTAGTTGTGTTTAGAGATGAGGACTTTAAAAGGTGAGTAGATCATGGGGGATCTGCTCTCAGGAATGGACTAATGTCGTGATCACAGAAGTAGGCCAGTATTCTTGGGAACAGGTTCATGTTAAGATGATTTGTTTGGCTCCATTTCTTTGTTGAAATGCACTTTGCTTTTCTGTCTTCCAGCTCCTACCATGGCATGATATGGAGAGAAGGCCCACAAACGTGGACCCCTCAACACTGGAGCCAGCTTCTTAAGTTTTTTGTGTTTATACAATTACCAAGTCTATGGTATTCTGCGATAACCCTACAAAAAAGAATAAGATACCAGAGAAGGTTTCAGGTAAGTGTGCCCAGATGGAAACTATTGCCATGGGTAAGCTACAGGCAGACTAAGAAATTGAACAGCCTTTGAGACTGGTTAGGGGCATATAAGAAACAATAATTTCTTGGTCTGGTACTAAGCTGGACTCAAGGAAAAAAATTAATTCAGTGCGTTTCAGTTACTAATTAAGTACTGGCCATTTGAAGTCAATTGCTGTAAAACTTCTTTATCTTCTTGGATTACTGCTAGAAATAGTAATCTGGCTTTCTATAGCTGGGTATAAAGTTGCAGTTGCTTGTTACAGAAAAATGTTGGTTGAAGGGCAGATTCTTGTAGACTATGAGTCAGAATTCTGTTCTATTTTTAGGTATTTCTAGTCAATTGTTCATTTTCATATTCAATCTTTCATAGGCCTTTAGGTCACTAAATAAGAATAAAATCTTTAGAATTCTGTAATATTTTAAGAGATTAATTTTTTATGAAGCAAATAGTAGTATATTATGGTGTTTTGGGGTTTCCAGTATCTAATGAAAAATAATCTTTTAAGATACTCTGCAAACACTAAAAAAATTATAAAATATTAAATGAGGACTCCATAATTATAGACATAAACATATGCTTTTCCTTTGTAAAAGTGTCTTCAATAATCTACTAGATATAGGATGATGTATTGTCTTGAAAGGAATGAAGTCATTTCTACTGATGATTCTTTTCAGAGAAATCTCTAATGCTTTTACTGAGTCCTTACAAACAGCACCAATCCTTGCCTTCTGGGTGAGCTAAATTTTTCTTAACTCTATATTTTTATATTTATCTTCCATAACCAAAAACCATAAAAGGCCCAAATTATTTTCTCGCATGGCTATGAAATGGATCTGAATTTCAAAACAGAACTTACTCAAAGAGTACAGTCATTGTTGGTATTAGCATAAGTATCATACTCTGCTAATACCAAGGTAATCATATGTAAGGGAACTCCACACACAATTCAGTGACTGACCCACAAAAGTGATCTGATCCCCACTTCTTGGGTCACAGATAAAAATAATATTGACTTCTCCTTGAAGAATTTAGGGTCTACTAATGAGAAACACTTTTATAATGAAATATGTGTAAGAAGTCATCAAAGTCATTCTTGATAAAGTGATTCTACAAGTGTTTTCAAGAATCAGTGAAGGCCACAGAAGAGAATAGTACCACAGTTTTCCAATGATGGTGGAATTGCCCCAAAAAGCTGATTAGAACAGGTGATCTTTTGACTTTGATCTTAAAATGTAAGAACTTTCTACCACTTGGGTAGAAAGATTTCTAACACAAGGAAAAACAGTAAACAAAAGATGGACTCATGAAGTAGCTTAATTTACTTGAGAATATAATGGATACAAAGAAGGTACATGCTGAGGAATAAGGTAATCATAAGAAGGGTGTGCATAGAATATAAGAATGCTTCAGTAAGGATTCTACACTTCATCCTGTGATCAGTGAGGAGGCTTAGGGAATTTTAAAGAAGTCAGTGTTTTTGCAAATTTACTTTTAAAAAAAGATGCATCCATTGCACATGCACATAGCTTTGCATATTTTTAAATTAATTTTGCTTCTTTGTAGACCTTGTCCTCACTCAGGTGAAAATGCTAGTGCTCTAGGAAGAATATTTGCAAAAAAACTTCACAAGCAGAATGAATTTATAGCAAAAACATGATATCTAACATCTAAGAAAACAAAAATGTCTTGGAACAGGAAAGAGAAAACTGAGGCTCAAGGAAATGCAGAATACTAATGTAAAAATGTAGATAGCATTTACTCCAACATTCTATTTTATAGGGACTATAAAGTTAGCTGGCAATGAAGTAATTCTTCAAGAGACCGTTAATTTAGTTTGAGGCAAACACCCAAATACAATGGATATGATACACCACAGTTAACTACCAGACCACAAAGTAAATTTTCAAAAAACAATAGACATTAAATTATAGACAATTAGAATAACAGTATTTTGCCATTGGATTGATATAATTTGTAGTACACTTCTCTGGAAGGAGGTGTTTCTTTGCTATGAATCCTGCTTTGGATTAAAATAAGGGTGTCTGTTGTTTTCTTAAAATTGGGGAAAGAAACTTCATTGTTACTTCCTGTCTGTGTAATATGTGCCACCAGCAGGTTAGAATGTGTTGTGAACTAGTGGGTGACTGAAGACTTAAGTTGTTAAAGTCAAGGAAAAAAAGAACCTAACATCCTAGAGAGCAAGAGCAAAAGTGAGACAGCAAATTGGTGATTTATACTCCCAGTATTAACCGGGCCAAAATTACATAAGTGTTTCTTACTGCCCAAATATGACTCAACATTTTACTACAAAAGGCAGCAAAAAAGACCTTTATAACACATTCAGGGTTTCTGTCAGCATAAAAAGAATCTCCCACCCAAAGGAATTGTAGTTAAATGTCTCCAACAATAACAGATTCCCAAGTATGTAGAGTTGACAGACTAAGCAAATAAAAATTACCTGGTAAATTTGAATTGGAGATAAACAGTGAATTATATTTAATATATTTCACGTATCACACAAAATATAAGAATACTAAAATAAATCTGCTCATCAGACATTTGAATCTAACTGAGCTCTTTCTACCTCATTTGAAACACACATGAACACTGGATATTGGCCAAACTCATCATAAAACCTACAAGTGACCACCACCCATGGGAAAATGTCTCTCCCCACCCTCTTGCTGCTCTTCCTTTACTTAAGAATGGACCTCTGAGAAGCCTTGTATATTATAAGATTGTATATTAAAGAGAAAAAAAAAGACTGAAGAAAAAAGAACTTACCACATTTCTATCACCCTCTGGAATAATCTCCAACTGAGGAAACCAGTAAAGTATCTCTAACTGTAAATAAATTTGACTCTTCCATGGAATTGAGCAATCTTGAGTGCAGAGATGTCTACTTTGTGATTTGAACTGACTGTACCATGTTGAGTAAATTAAGAGGACAAAAAAGTTATTGGTTCATCCAAGTTTTTCTCGAGTTAAGAAAAAAAGTAGTAGTTCTGTGTCGCCTAAGTATCCAGAATAATATGAGAAAAAAATAAATTTGTACCCTGATAGCATTCATTTATATTGCTCTTTAGTGCACTATATAAGGTAAATTCAATATGCCAGGTGGACAAAAGTGAGGAAGAGCCCAAGTTTTCCACATTTGCTTGTAATTGTTTCCCTGGTGATCCTGTTTCAGCCTTCTGCCTGTAGCAGACCTTCCATCCTCTCATCTCCTCAAGTTCCTCTGGAACTAGAGAAGGAATAACTGGCAAGTTGACTCACAATGTTTCATATACTCATCATTATAAATCTCTACAGAGAAACCAGCATAAAAATCAAGCTAAATTTACATGCCCAGCTGAATAACCAGAGAATATGAAGTCATGTATTGCTTGTCTTTAAAATGATCTATGCCTAAATATATTTACCAAAAAGAAGAAAAGACCACTGATCATGAATATAGAAACTATGACAGCATGAGAGGAGTATATTCTCCTGAGTGCTTAATTATGATGTAATATATATATATAAAATCATAAAAATTACTGAATTACTATAAGTATTGAATTACTGTTTCTCAAAACAGCAGATAAAGTGTTATGATTCAGAAGATCAGAATTTGAAAATTAATTAGTAGGGTACATTTTTTTCTGGAGTCCCTCAGCCAAAACCAACTTCTGGCCCTTTCTAAATCCTAGGGACTTGACATATTTCTTGGCCTCTCCCTCTATCTTGAAAGCCAGTAACTGAGTCACTCTATTTTAATTGCATTTTTTTTTAACTGACTCTAGCCCCCCTTCCAAATTCCTTCTTTCACTGCTAAGGACTCTTGTTTAGCTAACACTCACACAAATAACCAATGTTAATATTCTCATCTCAAGATCCCTAACTTACTGGCCACATTAAGTGGCACATTCATTTTTCATAAATATCTAAGACACAGATATCTTTGGGGACAGATATTCTGCCTCAAAAGTGTTTACTCTGATGCTTCATTTTTGAGAATGATTGGAATCTGAAACAAGGAATCAGAGTGCCTGAACTGACTGGGATTTGCACCTTTATTCAATCCTCCCCTAGTCCAATAACCCTCATTTTGTTAACTGAATCCTTCCTAAACTTTATGATTAGTTCTGACATCCACTGAATAGTCACATTTTAGTAGTACTTCATATCATTACTTAATCTTGCTACATTCTCCTTCCTACGACTATAACTATGTTTGTTTGGAGGCTATTACTCATATCAAAATCAAGCTATATCATGTGGCTAGGGAGTCCCATATAAGCTCCCCTACCACAATTTATGTGGCACTTCTGTTGTAGTCAAGGGTTTCAAGGAGAGCAGTAACATAGAGGACACATAATTTATAGTATTATTTTTAATGGTCACTCAAGGAGACAAATACAAAGAAAGTGCAGGAAATCTGTCCACAACACTAAAGACCTGGAAAATACAATCATGCATACCACGGCAATAACGTGTATGAGTTCAGCTGAAAACCTGGAGCCCACAACAATGACTTACGAAAATGTATTTCATGGATCTGCCCTGGGAAGGCCCAGCAGTCACTGGTGGAAGCTACAAAGTCTATGCCAGCAGGGTTAAGGATCTGTGCCAGTAGGTTGAAGGTTCTGCAGTGAAGACAAGAAGCAACGCTCAAAATGAGGACCAAGGCTCCCCTGAAAAGTACCACAGCTGTCCTCAGCGACAACGTCCTGAGTTCCTCTGATGATGAGAAGAGCTGAGTTCATATCAGGAAGCCAGTGTGACAAGCTTTTCCTGGAGACTGAACAACACATGTCTTCCCCTTCAGGTCCAGGAAGTGATGCTCAAAGTAAGGACCAGAGCTCCCCAAGTGAACTGCAGCCATTCTCAGCAACAAGGTCTCGAGCTCCTCCAACAATAACTGAGCTCAGATTATGGGAGCCAGCATGAGAAGCTCCTCCAGGAGAACCCACAACTACAGAAGAACCAACAGCTCCAAAAAACACTCACTTAGAAGAATACACAATGCTACTCTTCATCTCCACATCTCCTTCTTATGCTGGAAACTTTCCTCAGGTGGACCATTCACACTCAGTACCACACCGCCCCAGTTCAGCGGATTTTTAAGTTGACCACCAGTTTTAACGCACCAGAGCTATCTTGGGAAAGCAAAATCCATTTGGAGATCTCTCTCTATATATAGCCATGCATAGCTATTGACCGAGAATGATGTAGTGAAGTCTAAAAATCCTATGCCATGTCTTCCTACAAACAGAATAAACCTACCTACCATAAGAAAGAAAGGTTGAGGTATGGTGGAGCAAGATGAGAGGTGAGGAGAAAATTCTATTAACAAATCAATTCTCTGAGTCTGAAGTCCAACCATACCTCTGCCTTTCTCTGTTATCTGAGAGAGAAAAATTAATTTTTCTTTTTTCCTTGTTTCAACCAATTTAAATTGGATTTCAGTGATTTTTAACAGGAATATTATGTAAGTATAATCTTGCTGTGAGCCAAGCATTATACATGCAATATCCAATTAATTTCTTAAAATTAGTCATGTGATGTGTAATACTTCTCACTGTTTTATAAATAAACTGAGTCACACATTCATTCAGTAATCTGTGAAAGTTCATGCAATTAGCATGAGAAAGAGCCAGAGTTTAACCAAGATTCCTGTGTCAAAAGCCTAGAATCCTAACCACAATAACATGTCGCCTCATTTCCCTTGCAGCAAGATGTGCCTAGTGTCAGCTGAGATGCATCCTCTTGGCTTTGTTTGGTATGTTATATTCAACCTCATATTTTTTGCTCATGCTGTTTCTTTACTCCTGTTGGATAATCACTATAGTGAGGACAGAAAATTGTTGCTTGATCAAATTGTTGCTTGAGAAAAATACTTGGAACTCATGCTAACTACATTTGCTGTCTCTAGTAAAAGAAAAGTCAATTTAGACCATGCATTGTATTTGAAACTGGTGATATCCAGTCATCTCTGCTTCCAATTGTGCATTGAATATTCAAGCATTTTTATTTTAACTTTCAGTAAGATATTATATTTTAATGTGATATAATATATTTGAGGGCATAAAATGAATAATGGTTTATTTGAGAATACGTCAAAAATTACTTAGACAGGAAGCCTCCCAACCTGTGCAGGGCCTTATGGGTAGTCAAACATTCCAAGAAAGACACTAGGGAATGTGCCATGAGGAACCAAGGAACAAGTTCCACATACAGGATAGGATGTGCAAAGGTTGGGGAAGACATTTCAGAAGAATGTCACAGTGCAAGCCAAGAATTTTGACTGAGGCTGATCTCAGCATAAATTTCACCTCCTCAGGAGCACCTTTCCCGAAGGCTCAGGCCAAACTTGTTTCCAGTTACAGGTATACATTCTCTTAGTAGTTTCCCCTTTCCTTTGTAACAGTTACATAAATTGTTGGTCTATTATATACTTGCTTTCTGTCACCACTAGACTTGACTGCAAGTTCTGTGCTTGCAGTTACTGCATGTATCTTCAGTGTGAGAGTATGTAACTACAAAATTGTTGAAGGAAAAAGGAAAGAAACAAAAGCAGAGATGTTGGGTCATCTGGGTAATGACATTATAGGTGTGAAGTTGATGGTGACACAGTGTTTTTAATTTGATTCTTTGCTTTGGACTGAACATTCTATAATCTATGTTTTTAAATCAGGAATGGTGGTGCACACCTGTAATCCCAGCACTTGGTTAGCCGAGGCAGAAAGATCATGATGAGTTGTGAGTTCGAGGTTAGTCTAGGCTTCATAGTGAGTTCAAGGACAGTCTAAAGTACTTCATGTGACCCTGTCTCAAAAAACAAAAGCAAAATAAAAAACAAACACATCAACTACTAGAATCTATGCTTTAATTTTATCTCCATAGAATTTCCCACCTTTGTATCCCAGTTCTACCCTTTGTGCCTCACTTCCTATTATTTATTGTAACAACAATGCTGGATATGCTAGAATAAGTTTGACACAATATACATAGAGACAATGCTTTGTTCCTGTATTTGAAGACTTACAGTCATTTACTTCTGGGTCCTAAGATTTCAACTTTGATTTTAGGACAAATCAAGGAGTCAGTTGTTCATAAAAATCATAAACAACTAAGATAACTGTAGAGAAAGAAGAATGGAACAAATTCCTGTTAAAATAATCAGTGAAAAATGTACCTCCAGAAACTGAAAGAGAAGGGGCCAGAGATGACTGAATTTTCCAGAAGTTCATAGCAAAGTGGTTTCTGATGCTTAAATTTCTTTTGCCTATTCTTAACTGTGTGCCACCCTCCTTGAATCCTAGCCACTCAGATTTGGACGCTCTGTCCCAAAGATTAATATCTGTCATGAAAACAACTTGTGGGAATAAATACACTGCTGTTAACATGGAAGAAAAAACATTCTGTAGCTCTTGTTGTTATGGTCTGTGTCCAGGTAGCCCCGAAAGCCTCATGCACTCTTAGACATGGCCTTCGATAGGTTGCTGGATCACAGATGTGTGCTACTGGAATTAAGGGTGTGTGGTACTGGATTAACCCAGTAAGTAACCAGTTTAGCATAGTCCTGAGTGTGGCTAAATGGATTTACTGAAAGCAGAAGCCCTACCCTGGGCATGGGTGGCAACAGCCAATAGGCGGTAGCCTGAATGGGATAAAAGGTAATTGAAGAAAGATGGTTTGGAGGGGCTCCAGCCTTCACCTTCACTTTGAACGCTGTCTTCTGGCTTCCAGCACAGAGCCTCCCACTTCCTGATAGGGACTTGAACAGCACACTATGCTGAGCTACAGGCCTTTGACCTTTGACCAAATCCTGAAGATCTTCAGCCCACAGACACACCTTTTGCACTGTTCCATACCTGAGCCTTCAGGCAGCCACTGCACACCTCCTTGTGAATCCATATATATTTATATGTCTTATAAAGGTAATCCATATATATATATTAAATATATATTTATATATCACTATTTTTCTAGTGCGCACTGACTAATACACTGACTTAACCTTATGTTTTTCCCACTTTCCTAAATTCAGGTGCCACTTTGATACCAAGGGAGTGGGATTATAATTTAAGACATGAGTGCATTTGAAAACCTAGCATCAGATTGAATACTTTCCCTTATCCATGGTTTTGCTTTCTTGGCAGTTTTAAGTACTTGTGGTCAATTATGATTCAAAAATATTATGTGGAAAATCTCAGAAATAAACAAATCATGGTTTTTGGATTGTGTCTCATTCTAAGTAGTATAATGAAATCTTCTTTTATCCTACCTGGGATGTGACTCATCTCTCCATCCACTGCATCCTCTGTGTGTTACACACTTTGTCCATTAGTAATTGAATGATTATCTTGGTTATCATATCTACTTGCTAAAGTAGAATAGTGCTTATATTCTTGTAACCCTTATTTTATTTAATAATGGCCCCAAACCATACAAAAAAAAAACCCTGGCATTTTATATGTGCCAAAAATAAGCTGCAATAAAGTCCCTTTTTAGAAAATGAAAGTGAAAGTTCTTAATAAGGAATCAAAATAAAATAATAATATGATGAGGGAACTAAGATCTTCAGTAAGAAGAATTTATCTGAAACTGTGAAGGAAAAAATGTTCATACTACTTTTGCTGTTGCAACTCAAGTTGCAAAAGTTATTGCTCTTCTGCAAGGGAAGTGCACTGATAAGATGGAAAAAACTCAATTTGTGAATGTAGAAATTTTTAAAAACTGTGTATATAGTTTGATACTACCTGTGATTTCAGGCATCCTCTCAGAACACATCTTTCACTGTTTGTTTCTAAGCTGACTTCAAGAGCTAGTCTTTAACTTCCTTGCCATCCAATCTGAATAATAAATGTCCTCCCTCAGTGCCAGGCCAGTTGAGAACTGCCATGACTATGATCTGGAAAAAGAGAAATGGCATCTCGATCCCTAGAAAATCTCTGTCAGTTCCCAGACAACACATATCATCACACCTCTTTACTAGACTATTTGCCCCATTTTATTTCTTCTCCTTATACCTCCACACTCCAGTTTGGGGGGAAATTGATGGATGGGTACATTGTCCACTTCCATTCTTGTCCAAGAGTAAAAGTTTCCTTTGCTGCTGAATCAGTGTTCAGTCTGATTGGTTCTACAATTCAAAAGTGGAAAAATAACAAAGTTCAGGATCCAAACTATGGTGACAAAACCAGTATTTTGCTTCCTCTCCAATGAACATCAGAAATCTGATGTGTGGGCCCTGCCCTTCACCCCCAGGAAATCTCACAGAGACTAGAATCGCGGCCTGACTCTGTGGGACCCGAAACTCCGGGACCTGCAGAGTGGCCCGGGCTGTTTGGATTGAAAGTCTGCACAGACCAGCATCTCGGCGCGACTATTTGGGACTGGTAGGCCCGCCCTTCATCCTCAGGGAACTGCTCGGAGATAGGCATCTAGGCCAGGTCTGTCTGGGCCCGTAGTCCCACCCTTCACCCCCAGGAAATCTCCCAGAGACCAGCATCATGGCCTGACTCTTTGGGACCGGGAACCTCCCGGACCCACAGAGAGGTCTGGGCTGTTTCAATTGGGAATATTGTGGAGACTGGCATCTTGGCCAGGTCTGTTTGGGACTGGGAACTTTGCAGAAACCAGCATTTTGGCCTGACTCTCTGGGACCTATAGGACCACCCTTCACTCGCAGGAAACCTCCTGGAGATCTGCCTGGGACAAAGCACGGTGGCCTGGCCTGCCTGAGATTCCACAGGCTCCTGGTTGACCACACCCAGCATTCGCCTTACAACTTAGGAAGCCAGGAGCCCACAGAGGGGAGTTAGGACACTGTGAGGAAGCCAAGAGCCTGTGGGGGAGCCACTGCCCCTCCAGGAACTGAGGATGCAAGAGGTAATTTGTCACACATGCAGAGAAAGCTTTAGAACACTGCTCAAAGCAAGGAAATATAGAAAAAAATGACAAGAGGAAAGACCAAAAGGCAGGCTCAAAGCCCTAGCCCTCCCCAAGAAAGCTTAGAAGCTGTGTACATAGAAGAAAAAAGAAGCCATACACCTGAAATATCTGAAATGATATCAAATGAAATAAATATGCAAATAAGGAAAGCTATGGAGAAATTCAAATCAGAAATACTTGCCCAGGTAAAAGAAGAATTGATAAAAATAGTGAAAGAAATAGTGAATGCATCTAGTGAAAACACATCTAAAAAATTAGAGGAACAAAGCAAACAGATAGAATCCCTGAATGAACAATATAAGAAACAAACAGAATGCATAAAGCAGATTCAAAGAGATATACAAGAAATCAAAAATTCTATTGAAAGTTGTAAAAACCACCTCAATGAAAGTGAAGATAGAATTTCAGACCTTGAAGATAAGATTGCAGCCAGTGAGCAGGAAAGACAAGATCTTTTAAAAATAACAAAGAATCAGGAAATAACAATTCAACAACTACAAGATGATGCAAAGAAAAATAATATAAGATTAATAGGGATAAATGAAAAAGAAGGGGACAGCCCAAATGATATCAAGAGGATATTTACAGAAGTAATAGCTGAAAACTTCCCAAACATGAGAAGAGAAACAGACATCTGGATAAGTGAAGCATATAGAACTCCAAACAGCCATAACCAAAATAAAACTACACCTAGACACATAATAATCACGATCCCAGAAATCCAACATAAGAATGGAATACTAAAAACTGTTAGAGAGAAAAGAGAGATCACCCATAAAGGAAAACCTATCAGAATCACGGCAGACTTCTCAACACAAACAATGAAATCAAGAAGAGCATGGAGTGAAGTCTTTCAGATCCTAAAGGAAAACCACTTCCAACCCAGACTGACATACCCTGCAAAACTGTCCTTCAAAACGGATGGAGAAATAAGATACTTCCATGACAAAGAATAGCTGAAGAACTTCATGAACACCAAACCAACCCTACAAAGAATACTGAAAGACATTCTAGATACACACGGGATAAAACCACCAAGCAAGGCAGACAATTACACAGAATGGAAAGCTAAACACACAACAGCAGAAAGATAACATGTCAACAATAAACCAATATATAACAGTTACAACCATTAATGTAAGTGGCCTCAACTCGCCAATCAAAAGAAACAGACTGGCAGAATGCATCAAGAAACAACATCCAACCATATGCTGCCTACAAGAAACCCACCTAACCCAAAAGGACACTCATAGACTGAAAGTCAAGGGATGGAAAACAATACTTCATGCAACAGGAAAACAAAAAAAAAGCAGGAGTAGCAATCCTGTTTGCAGACAATGTGAATTTCAAACCAAGAATGATCCAAAGAGACAAAGAAGGTCACTACATACTAGTTAGGGGAAACTTCAAGAGGAAGAGATAACAAACTTAAATATATATGCACCAAATTCCAGAGCACCCAGCTATATAAAGCAAATACTAACAGAAATAAAAAAATCAAATAAGCAATAATACAATTATAACAGGAGACTTTAACACACCATTGACCCAAAGGGACAGATCAACTAGACAGGAAATCATCAAAGACATAACAGAACTGAATCACACCTGTGAACAAATGGACTTGATAGATGTATACAGAGTGTTCCATCCAACAACATCAGAATACATCTTCTTCTCAGCAGTACATGGGACATTCTCTAAAATAGACCATATACTAGCCCACAGAACATATTTAAGTAAATGCAGAAGAATTGAAATTATCCCATGCATGTTATCGGATCATAGTGCTATGAATCTAGAAATTAATGATAAAAGAAATGGCAAAAAACCTACTAACACATGGAAACTGAATAATACACTCGAGCAATCAGTGGGTCATAGAAGAAATTAAAGAAGAAATTAAACAATATTTACAAGTAAATGAAAATACAGACACAACTTACCAGATTTTGTGGGATGCAATGAAAGCAGTCCTGAGAGGAAAATTTATTGCATTGAGTTCCCACATCAGGAAGACAGAACGAACACAAATAAACAACCTGATGCTACAACTCAAACATCTAGAAAAAGAAGAGCAAGCCA
>PVJX010021137.1:0-32328 GCA_004027295.1 Dolichotis patagonum
GGCGGGGCTACAGGCCCAAACAGACCTGGCCCAGATGCCGATCTCCAGGCATTTCCCTGTGGATGAAGGGCGGGCCTACCAGTCCCAAAGAGGCGTGCCGATATGCAGGTCTGCGCAAACTTTCGATCCAAACAGCCCAGGCCACTCTACAGGTCCGAGACTTTTGGGTCCCAAAGAGACAGCCTGAGATGCTGCTTTCTGGGAGACTTCCTGGGGGTGAAGGGCGGGGCTACGGGCCGGTTATACTTTTTTTGCTAGATGTTCAAGACCAAGCTAAGGTGAGGTATGCATTAATCATACTACAGAAATGATCCTTGAAGGTATAGCCTTGACATGTATCAATCAGTTCTTTGCTATCTATCAAGGTCACTTAAGTCTCCCAGGACTTACCTTGGAGCCATGCATAGCACCTCTTAGTTCTTCTGTCAATGTCAGCTGTTTGGATGAGTCTCAGCTATTACTTGACCAAGGTGCTTTCCTTGAAAGCTTGAGAGACCTTTTTTTTCCAGTGACTCTCCGTAGGCACACTGTACACTGTAGATCTCCTTCCTCTGGTCCAGCCATTTCCTTGGTCAGAAGATCAGGGACTCACCAAGTTAAAGGATGTGACAGAAATATTCTCTTGTGTCCTGGGTCCTCGCTGACCTTGGAGGGTTGGGATCTCCAAGCCCATCTATCTTTCTAGTCGTTTGTCTCCAAACCTCAGTTGCTGAATATCCAGAGAGAGGGTTAGTGACATCACACTGTAATGGGAGCAGTGGGCTTAACTATCCTAACTTTATCTGAATATCAAGCACCTTGATATACAATGTACAACCATTATTTTCTACCAACCATGGATATTCTACTTCTACATGAATTCTTGTAAAATGTTAAAAAGACTATAGTCATAGTTTTATACACAAAAAAACCTGAAGTCAAAATCCGTACATAATATTGTGACATGACAATCATGATGACATTTTTATAATACACCTAAATTTTCATTTTGACATGTAATAGCCTTTTTAGTCAATCATTTCTATCTAGTACATGAGATTTTACCTAACTTATTGACCTTTAATGGAATGTCATTGAAGAAATTTATGACACTGTCTGGACTGCTTAATGCCTAGGCATCTCTAAGTATAATGTATACACCACATACATTTTTGTTAAAGGCAGATGTCTGAATCCGAAGGAAAAGCCTATTACCATAAACAATCCCTGTTTTATATTTTAGAAGGGCTGTACATCTGGAAAGCATAGATACACTTAACACACCACAAAATTAATAACAATCCATTGTCACAGCCTTACAAAAATTTTGTACCCCTTTCTTTCACATAGCTTCCAGTTCAGTTATCTCCACACACTCTATCACCTACTCAGACCTTCAGTTCCCATTTTTGGTTACTATCTCCTGGGCATCCTGGGTCAATTTCTTCAGTTGGCCCCAACTTGGGTTTAACCCCATCCTTGTCTCTCAGTTGAGGCATGGTCTTAGAGGTATCACTGCCACCAGGCTGAGTATCAGTCAGTTTCGTGAGAGGTGGAATCAACTTCTCCAGGTCTAGGCCCATGATACAGCCAGATAGCTCGCTCTGGCAGCCAGATAGGCCATTCAGCATTCTCTGGAAAGACACAAGCATAGCTTCTACCTCAAATGACTGTGCTCAAATGACAGTCCCTGAAAGGGACTGGGCTGGGTCCCTTCCATTGCCAGGTATGAAGATCTTTCCAAAGGCTTCTTCCTAACTTCTTTACCTGACTTGTCTTTCTGCTGCTGTAGTCCCATCCCTATTAAAAAAACTTAACAGGATATATTGCCAAATGAAATCTATAATGAGGTGTAAATTTTTTGTAAAAAAGGACTCCCCTTTTTGTTTTTATAATTCAATTTTGAGCATACAGTGAGGACATTTAACAATTTCTTGACCTGGAGAATTATGAAGAATTTCCCTGGTAAGGGAAATGTGAAAAGTGTTACAAAACATTTGGAAGGCAGCATTGTATACATCAGGACCCTGTCAGTCTTAAGTGCCCACAAGCAGCCACGGGCTGCCAGAGGAGGGCAACATGGGCTTTGGCTCCATTGCCTCCCAGCAACTGGTGGATTGTGGAGTTTCATGGGCATCATGGCCGCCAGGCGTGGCAATGGTGGCAAAGCCAGGTGAGCCAGGTGTCACTCTCCTGTTGCCACCCACTCACCTGCCCACTGGACTGAAAGCCTCCAGCCTCCTAGCACAGCACAAGTGCCATGCACTGGCCAGCCAGCGGTTTAAAGGCCTGGTGGAGCTTGCGCTACATCACACAGGAGGCAGGCAAGGGTTAGGGTTTTACTTTGGGCAACTGTGAAGTGGAAGTCACCTGGGAACACTCCTCCAGTAGGGGGTCTTTTTTTGTCCCCATATTTCTTTCCTTATCTGACTGAGCAAAGCAAGAGGATTTAAGCTCTGTGGGTGAGAGGGGAGTTGTTACTCCACTATTCTTTTAGTGCTAGGGACTTAGTTTTTTTTTTTTTATTTAAAGAGGAAAAAAAGCAAAACAGAAAAAAGGGTAGAAATAATACATAATTTCTTTTTTTTTTTTTTTTTTTTTTTGGTACCGGGGATTGAACTCATGACCTCGCGCTTGCCAGGCAGGCGCTTAAGCCACTGAGCTAAATCCTCAGCCCTAAATAATACATAATTTCAAAAAAATAAACACTAAGAAATCACTGGTTGATAAGTTACATACTCTCATCTTAGAAATAGTTGTTCAAGTTACAAAATTAAAGCATACAAAGTGGCCATTCAAGCAGTGAGACTGCAAACAGTTCTGCTCAATGATCCAACAAAAACTTAGTAATATGGTTATCAATCCTACACACTTAAACATACATGCAGTTATATCCTTTAGAGTACTTTCTTTTCCTCTCTTTTTTACAATAGCAATTACACATTTTGGGTTTTATTACTCCTACAGTTCTTATTACTTTTTACACTAGAGACACAATGTGATATTTATAAATATGATTCTTATTATTTCACTAATGAGGACTTAGTTTTAAAAAGTGCTCCAAGCCAAATCCTCTGTGGTCATCTCAACAAGTGTACCATCATCAAGACACCCCATAATCCAGGTCCATGAAAAGAAAAGTACAGGAGTCAACAATACAGCAAGCATTTCTATTGATTTATAACTGTTGCTTTAATAAGCCTGTTTTGCCCCATGTTTTACACTTGATGAAATCAGTATTGATGATATCAACACACTCTCTCCCCTGTACATCTCTTGAGCCTCTTTTGCTCTTGTGAGCCCGCTTTATTTGCACACATACTCGGAGATGTCTTCTCACCCGCTATGTGATGAGATTTCGTGTACCCCAGGTCCCTGTTCAGGCACCAAAATGTCACATCCAGCCCAGCTCTCAAGCTCCCAGGGGGCTAGGGGAAGCTGGTGGAGGATGAAGAAATAAAGAGTCAGAATACAGAAGGCTGAGGTCAGGTGAAGCCCTCTTTCCTGGTGACAGAAAAAGAACTGCCCAAGGTCTGCAGCACGTTTATTTTCACTCTCAGCATGTGATGTCACATAACGCCTCTCTGCCTATCGGCTTATTTGCTAGACTTGCCTCAGCTCTCTGTGTTCTCAGAGCCGGAACAACTAATTTACGTGGCTCGCCTGGGGCTCTGCATGTTCTTGGGGCTGGCCTTACTTTATCCCCACACGTGTGACCCATCTCCAGCCTTAGCCACCCCCCATCGCCAGACTTTTTGATGAAGCAGAGATTTGCACTTAAAGCGAGACCAGATCCTGTGTAGGATTCAAGTCTGGCATAGTGTGAGAAGCCCAGGGACGTTGTTTTGCAGGGGTAGAGGTGGAATGTTGCTAGGACATTTTCTGGACTGGGACTCATTAAAAGAAAACACCTAAGAACAAAGCCAGAAGCATTCTGAGCACAGCAAGAAAATACAGTTTCAAGTCTGTAGAATCCTGAGACACCAGCATCTCTTCTCTGTTAAACAGTAATTTGGGGACAGAGGGTCCCACAGGCCAATGGAGCCAATTTGTACCAGAGCTCAGGAAGTGCTTCCATAAGGGCCCCATAAGTACTCAGTGCAGACTCTACAGCGGCAAAGACCTGTGAGATGGGGACAGAAGAGCTTGTGATGCAGGGTGTTTCATCTCCTGAAATCCCTTTTCTATAGACCTGTGAGCTCAAGGAAAACTAAAAAGAAAATGAGGAGGGAATGCCACTTCTGTCCCTCAGATCAGGGCTGCCCGCCTCCTCCATCAAAGCCGTGCAGTCTGTTTCTGCCATCTCCATGGCATCACCTGACCACCCACCACACTGCTGAAATGACAGAATGACAGTGCACTAGACATTAGGCTGCCTGTCTGTCATCACACCCCCTTGCTCCAACCTCCTCCTCCCCATCCCAAAGAAGGCTCCTAACAGCTGTCACCAAGTCCTCCCAGGCTACAGAAAATGGGCCTGAAACAACATATTAAAACCATTAACGCTCTTTAACTCACAAACTCCCTTCTTTCTTCCTTCCTCTCTGGACATCTCTCTTCTGTCTCTGCTTCCAGCTCTAACTAACCTTATGTTCCTTCAATTTTTTCTTCTCTTCCAAAACTTCCCTTTAACCTGCACCCATTCTTCCCCATCCTGTCTCTTCCTGCTTTCCCAGTTCTCTCACCATTGAATACTTATTAGAAACTCTAAAAATTTATACAATGGAGTACTACTCAGCTACAAAGAAGGACTGCATCAAGGCTTTTATAGGTAAATGGATGCAACTTGAGACCATATTCATAAGTGAAGTAAATCAAACTCACATGTGTTAAATGCCATGTCATCCTAGTGTAAGAAACTGAAAGAGCAAATAATATCCAAAATCTACAGAATATTGTGTAAGAGTAATAAACTGTTCAAAAGGGAAAAGTAACCGAGATAGGGGAAAGGAGGAAAGAAAGAAGAAAAAGACATAAATTTGTGTGTACACATGCATAAGATAGCTAAGATGACTATACTACTCAATCTATTCATTCTTGGAAAAGAACAGTTAATACACATATGATTAGATCAATTTTGCATGTCTCTATCTGGTAATGTAAGTAACCCTTCTGAGCATAACAATATGCAATGTAACAACCATTGTTAAAATTCCCATCATCTTGTTTTAAAAGTCTATATTGTTATTGTTTTGAGTTTGTTGTTGTTTGTCTCTTTTGCTTTTTATTTTTCTTTTCTGTGTCTTTTTTCTCTTTTAAATAAAAAAAGGGGGGAAGCAAGAAACCCTAGTAGCGCTGGGCCCTCCACACCCCCTGTAACCTGATCTCTCCCAACGTCCTACCCCCAGCTCACTCATGGCCCTGGGCCTTGCTGGACAGCTGGCCCTTCCTGGTCCCTGCACATCGGCAAATAAGCCAAGGTTCCAAAATAGTGTCCTGAATGATGATGACAACTGCGTGGTTATTTTGGAAGGTGTGTGCGACCAGAGGCCCAGAATGATACAGAAATGACAATGGGTGGCAGGCGGTGGGCTGCCTGGCCAGCCCTGCCTGTGCAAATGAATTCGCAAGCCTGGTATTTCTCCAAGAAGATGACCAGGAAATGAGTGAGAGTCAGCACCGCACTGAAACCAGGTCGCTAATGCCCTTTGTCCCTTTAAACACACAATGGCTTTAAAGACATACAAGTTGCTTCATCTGTAACCGGCTTTATGACTCTCACAAGGGTGAACAGAGTCCAGAGTTTGTCTTGGGATAGGCTGGGGTGTATTCCAAGCACCTGCTGTCTTCCAACTACAGATTCCAAAAAAGAACAGAGTGGAGTCCGAACAATTCACAGCAGTGTATTTCCTTATTTTTCTCTAAGTTTTATAAAATGTGTGTACAAAAATGAACATAAATTTACAGCTTAATGAATTTCCACAAAGTGAATATCCCTGCAAAATCACTACCCCCAGATAAAGAGTGCTCCAAAAGCCTGAAGTCCTCCTCACACCCACCCCAGTCTCCCCCAACCCCAAACCTGTACACTGGTCTTGCCTATTTTTCCAACTTTCTGCAATGGAATCATAGAAGAGATACATTTTGCGACCAGATATTTCCAATCGATATTATTCTTGTGAGATTCATCCTTCTTATAGTTAATTACTGTATAGTATTTTATTCCCACAACATTTAATTCACCTGCTCTACTCTTAGGCATTTGGGTCATTTCCTGTTTGAGGCCATCAATAATAGAAGTGATGTGAATATTCCAGAATGTTATCTTTAGTAAACACAGTCTCTTGTACATGTATACCTCCAAGTGGGATTATAGTTCTTAGAAATATATCGCAGAGAAAACAGGTCAAAGTTTGCCATGGACTTGGCTGACGGATGCCGTGACTCTGGGGAGCCAAGCTGGCCGTGAGTTCTGGAAGCGCTGTAGCTTGGCATAACTAACGCCATCTTGTGCCCTGTATTTGACTTGTGCCCTGTATTTGACCCAGAAGAGTGAAAAATTACTCAGGGTACAAGTCCCATGCGAAAAGCAGAATGAGCTGCACCCACAGGAGAGAAAAATTAACCTGCTCAACAAAGAAGCAGGATACAGAAGCAGTGTCAACTAAAATTAATGTAAGTTTCTAGCTGAATTGTTTCCAGCAGGATGTCTTCTTGTGGTTTTCTGTTTTAAAAGCTCTGAAACTTTCCAGTTCAGCACCACTCAGTGGGACTCTGAAACAGGGGTCCACGGGTGGTCACTGAGCTCAGCTAAAAAAATTCCAAGTTTATTAATTTGGCTGCTTGGATTCCTGTAATGTTTAGGAACCCACCTCAGAAGGAGTGAACCCTTTGGGACAATTGTCATCTTGGGGGACAGAGAAGTGCCACCATGACTATACCTGATAGGAAAGAGCTCTGAATAAATAGAATCACACAGACAAATAGACTGTCTTCAGAGATAACTGTCTTTGGAGACTGTTTAAGATCATATAGTTAACTGTGATGGGAGAAAGGGGAAGGAAGGAAGGGAGAAGGAAAAAAATATATGTATACACACAAGATAGTTAACATAGTTATACAGTTTATTCATTGAAAAGAAAAGTTTGTGCCAATATTTTTGGATAATATTTCATGCCTATATCTTGTACTCTGAACAACTATTATCAATGTAACAATATGCAGTGTGTTAATTATTGTTACTCTGCTACTAGCCTTTTTGAAACTCTGTTTTATTGTTATTTCCTCTTTAAAACAAAAAAAAGATCATATAGTTATTCTCTATTCATATATGCAGACCTTTCTGACAAGCAGAGCCGGGGCTGGAGAGTGAGACCACAGGAGGCAGGGAGAGTGTGTTCTGTATAGGTGGAGTCTAAAAAAATCTGCTTCGGGAGTTTTATTAATAAACTTGGATGAAAGTAAGGGAGAAGGTTCAGTCTCTGATCTTCAAGTTAAGAGGACTTACCAGGCATGATGGCACATGCCTGTAATCCCAGCGCTCAGGAGGCTGAGGCAGGAGGATCTCTGTGAGTTCAAGGCCAGCCTGAGCCACATAGCGAGTTCAAGGCCAGTCTGTGCTACATAGCAAAACCTGGCTCAATAAATAAATAAAGGACTTCATGTCACTATTCTCTGTCCTGGGTCTTCATACATTTTATGAATTAAATAAATTCATACATATCTAAGAACCTCTTATCGAGACCTATTATAATGAGAATTAATCTCATTTTAGAAGTAGCAAAACAAATTCCCCATGGAATCTGCATTTCCTGTTGTTCCTCGACCATCTTGGAAGTTCATTCTACCCGACCCGCCTGGGACCCATTCATGAACTAGGATAGATGAATGAACAGCGTCATCTTGTGCCCACAGAGGGGAACTGCACCCTCTTTCCTACCGTGTCTGGTATTGTTCAGCGCTGTGCCTCATTTACCACGTTAGGTGCAGGGCATTCTGCAGTTAATAAAATCACCTAGAGTTCAAGCCTTTAAACTTTTAAAATAATACATACCTTTAATTGGTGCACAAAAGCAAATATTGTAAATATTTATGGGGGAATGTGATGTTTTGGTACATGTAGATATTGTGTAATGTTTAAATCAGGTTAAACATATCTATCTCATCAAACTGTTGTTATTTATTTGTGGTAGAATACACTTTCAAAATCCTTCCTTTTTGCTTTTCGTGAGAAAAAATAATATTTTTACAAGTCTATGTTTGCAACGCATAACTACATTCATCGTGGGGAGTTAGTACGTACCCACACTTCCCTAACCCTTTTTCCCATCTCCTCTCATCCCCAGGTCACCTTCCCAGCTCCACAGTCTTCCCCTTTGTTTCCTATCTTTTTTTTTTTGCTCTTTATATATGCTTTGGGTTTCTGATATAAGAGAAACCATGGAATATTTAACCTTCTGTGTCTGATTTATTTCCTTTAGCATTATGGTCTCAAAATGTTTTTCTACATTTTCTACATTTTGTACATTTTGTAGTTGTTTTTCTACAACTGACTCAAATTTATCCTTTATGGATGAGTGCCCCACTGTACCAAGTTTTCTTTATGGTTTGTTGATAATTTCTAGTTTTTTTAAATGTATGCCAATTATTGTTTTTTATAGTTACCCTACAGTGCGGTAGCAAATCAGAACTACTTGTTCTTACTGAGTGTAACTTTGGACCCATAGATCAACCTCTCCCCAACTCTGCCTCTTTTCTTACTCTCCCAGCCTCTGGTAACTGGCATTCTATTCTCAGCTTCTATGAGATAAACCTTTTTAGGCTCCACTTATGAGTAAGACCATGTCCACTTGCCTCTCTGTGACTGGCCTATGCTACTTGACGTAATGACCTCCAATTCCATCCATACTGTGCATGTGACAGGGCTCCGTTCTTTTTACAGCCCAGTAGTAGTCCACTGTGCACACAAATCACATTTTCTTTATCCATTGATCAGTTGATAAATACATTATTGGAGAAAATATTTGCAAACTATACATCTGAAAAGACGTTAGCGTCCAAATTAAATATAGAATTCCAAAAACTCAATGGCCAAAAAGTGGCTAAAGGATCTGAATAGATGCTTCTCAAAAGAAGATGGAAGTAACTGGTCAACAGGTACAGGAAAGATGCCCAGCATCGCTACTAATCATGGAGGTGTAAACCAACACCACAGAGTGATAATCATCTCACCCTGGTAAGAAGAGTTATTGCGGCAGTGTGGGTGGGGATGTGGAGAAAGGAGATGCCTTGCACACCACTGTTGGGAGTATAAATTGGCACCACCATTACAGAAAACAATATAACGGTGTTCAAAAATGTAGAAATAGAACAACCAGATGACCCAGCAATCCCACTGCTGGTTTGCATCCACAGGAAAAGAAAGCTGTATGTCAAAGAGGCGCCTTCCTGCATGCTCATTAGAGCCCTATCAACGAATGAGTTGATTCTTTGCAGGGAAGAGATGAGGTCACACTAGTTTGTCCAGGCTGCTCTTGAATCCGTAGGCTCAGGTGATCCTACGACCTTAGCCTCTCGGGTAACTGGACTATAGGCGACATCGTGCTACCCGGCTTAGCGTTCAAGTCCACTGACCAGATGGCTTTGGGACATCTTTTTTTTTTTTAAAGGGGGTAAAATTAAACACAACAAAACAGAACAGAATGGGACACAAGCAAGCATAAATTTCAAAGTTAAACAACCAGAGATCTTCACTATCTGCCATATTGTCTCTTGTTTTCTTCTAAATGGTTGTCCATATCTTTGCATATGGGGAGCTCATACTAAACAACATAGCCAATCTTTTCACAAGATGTGTAGTTAACTGGCTCCCACTTGCTAAGGGGGGGGTACAGGAAGGGGGGCAGGATGACATGAGATGTTTGATTCTCAGCCCACGTGCTGGCAGGCTCACAGCCACCTCCCAGAGAGGGGAGAAGCTCCTTGTTCTCCCGGCACCCCAAGTCAACCACATGGTGCAGGTCCCGAGGCACCAGGTTCTCTCTCCTGTAGGCTGCCGAAAGTCTGCCACACTCCCAGCCGCCCCCCAGAGAGGGGAGGAGTGCCTTGTTCTCCCAGCACCCCGTATCAACCACATGGTGCGGGTCGCTTCCGGAAATCTTTTGACCGTGCTGTGACTCAGTTTCCTAACCTGGAAATAGAAAAAAGAATAAAACTTGTATTTTCTCAAAGTACGTGATAATCGAGATAAAACATGTAAATATTGGTCACTTAGTGGTAATGTATTCAGCACATGGTAACTACAACACAGGACATCTTAAAGAGTGGTTGGAGGAGGCAGACAATTAAATGAAGCCAGAAAACCCATCTTAAACACTAAAATGAAAATTAAAATGTCCCTAGGATATTTCATCCACACTTAGATAAACATCAAAGCCAGTATTATTCTTACATCCTACATTTAGGAATTATGCAGTAAGACTTCTTTAATCTCAGTTTAAAAGATAAAATGCCAAGAGAAGACCATGTTTGTGTCCAAAAGACTTTTAAGAATGGGTAGTAGAAGTAGGAAAAGATGGCGGACCAGTAGGCAGCAGGATATGGAGCCTGTCTGAGAGAGACAGCTCAGACACCAGAACAGAACACCCTGGAGAGATCTGAACAGAGGGAGATGGATTCTCTCAACTCAGGAAGAAACTGAAGGGAAATGAGCTGCTTGAATACAAAGTCTCGAGGCTACCATTAGAGAAGCTAAGATCGGCTAGCACCACGCTCTCTCCACCTGAATTCGGGCCCAAGACTGGCCAGAACACCCGAACCCGGCCAATGCAACTGACTTGAGCAGCCCAGTATGTGGAGCTGAGTTACCCCACATGACTTGCCCAGAGGCACCACAGACTCCTACAGCAGCCACACTGAAGTTGGAGGTCAGGGAGCCCAGCAGAGAACTGAGATAGACAGGGACCAGCATTAAACCTCAGTGAGAGCCGGGAATAAGACCCTCCCACAGGAAAGGGGTGACCAACTGGACAACATGTTGGAGTCAGGCAGGACAGCCTGATCTGGGAACCACAGTGACCTCCCAGAGCAGATTAGTGGGATCTGCTTGGCCTGGGTCATACTCCTGGCTGAAACCCAATAAGTTGTCCCAAACTGGTTCCCACAGCAAATATTAATGCAGTGAAGGCCCCCAAAGGTTGGCTGGCCTGGAAGGGAGTGGCCAGCATACACTGCCCCTGCTTGCACCTCAGTGACTGACAGAGGACTGGAGAGGGTAGGAACCCCTAGCCTGCGTGCTCCAGAAGAACCCTAACCAACAAGGAAAGGGGGCTGGGAACAACACTATACACTTGTACAGAAGGAACCAAAAACATGATGAGAGAAAGAAATAAGAAAAAGCCCCAGCCCCTAACCCTGAGAATATTGATCCAGGAGAGGTAAATACAAAAGAGATTGAGGGCAGCAAACAGGCAACATCAAGCATGGCCTCAGCGGACATAAAGAGATATCTTCAGGACCTCGTAGACGAGCTCAAAACTGAAATATTAATTCAAGTTAAGCAAGATATAAGGAGATTAATAAAAGAAATGCTAAGCACCTCTCAAGAAGACACAGACAGAAGAATGGAGGAACACAAAAGAAGGAGAGAAATGTTCAATGAAGAATATAAAGAAAACCTAGAATACATGAAGCAGATTCAAAGAGATCACCAGGAAACTAAAAACTCCATTGAAAGCTGGCAAAACTGCTTGAAAGAAACTAAGGATAGACTATCAAAACTTGAAGACAGGTTTGCAATGTGTGATCATGAGAGGAAAGATCTCTTAAAAATAACAAGGAAAAAGGCAATAACAATACAAAGGCTAGAAGACAACAAGAGGATCTATAACCTAAGAATAAAACATATGATTGAAGAAGCAGGAGTCAAACCAAAGGAACTGAAAAGGCTATTCACAGAAATTATTAAGGAAAACTTCCCAAGCACAACAAAAGGAAATGATATGCAGATGTATGAAGCATACAGAACTCCAGCCACCTTCAACCAAAACACAGCTATACCCAGACACATAATAATCAAGATCCCAGAAATTCAACATAAGAACAGAATATTAAAAGCCATCAAAGAAAAGAAACAGATCACCTATAAAAGGAAAACCCACCAAAATCACAGCAGACTTCTCAACACAGATCATCAAATCAAGAAGAGCTTGGAGCAAAGCAATTCAAGCCCTGAAAGAAAATAACCTCCAGCCCAGATTGATGTACCCTGCAAAACTGTCTCTAGAAATTAATGGAGAAACAAGATGCTTCCATGACAAAGAGGAACTAGCAGAATTTGTGAACACCAATCTAACCCTACAAAAAAACACTGAAGGACATTCTAGAGAGAGAGAAAAAGAATACAAGGATTTCAGCAACAGTGGCAGAGAGGCCTCAATGAACAGGGCAGACAGAGGAATGAAGGAGAAACATAGACAATCAATGGCAGAAAAATAGAATAGCAGAAATGAGGCAGAGAAGGTTGGCTGTAATCTCTAATATAGATGGCCTTGATTTCCTAACAAAAAGAAACACAGGCAGAGTAGATCAGGAGATAGGGTCCAACAAGATGCTCTGTATTGGAAACATAATTAACCTGAAAGAGAGTTTATGGACAGAAAGTCAAATATTAGAAAATAATGCTCTATGTGACAGGGAACCAGAGAGAAATAGGGGCAACTCAACCAGCACCTGCAGATAGGTTGAAAGGACATGATAATTTTGTGCAGTAGAGAACTACTCAGCTATGATGAAGGAAAACCTTGAGGCTTTTATAGGTAAAGGAATACAACTCGAGATCAAGCCCAGGAGTCAGAAGGTTCAGAACCAGTTAGGGTAAATAGCAGGTTGCTCCCCTTAATCTAAAAATTGAGGGAGTTAGTGGGACCCAAAATGGGCAGTGCACCCTGTGGGAATGAAAGGGGAGGAACTGTCTAAAAAAGGAAGGCGAGGATATTGTTAATAGGGTAACAAGATTTAAAATCTACATTATTCTCACCACTCTGTTTAGATGGATTGTATTTTGTTCCAGTTTGTCTACTTACACTAGATTTGAGGGCAGGGACAGCTACCCCAAAAATAGCAGGACATATTATGGTAATCATCCTTAATTTCCTATTAATTTAATCTGAAGCCCTGTATAACTTACACTGTCTTACTGTGATTGACCTTATTTGAATCTGGTTTGTTAGATTGCTGTTTTATATTGACTGATTTTATTTGAATCCGTTACTATTGATAGTATCAAGCCTAAGTGTACAGGGAACTACACTGAAGATGACGAGAATCACTAGGATATCCACTCTGGTTTGATTACTACCTGCTTTTGAAGTCTTATAATGTCTCCAATGTTTTGTTTTTATTAATGTTGTTATATACTGCTGAGACATCATAGTAACCATTGTAGATCACCTGGTATTGCAGTTTTATATGACTTTTTTGCTTCATGTTTTTCTAGGAATTTGTTTTGTTTTGGCTTGCTTTGCTTTTTTTCCCTCTAATACAGAAAGGATAGATACACATGTAGAGACTCATGCATGCATAGAACTTCTAAACAGTATATGAGAACCAATTATATAACGCATGATGAGATGAACAACTGCTTTGAAGAAGAAGAAACACTACAGTACCCAGTGATGATTCCACAGCATCATGATATGAAATCCAGCAATACTATCATTCTTTGTTCAAAGTGATTTTAGCTTGTTTTGTTTTGTTTAAGTTCAACACACATGAAGGTATGGACAGCTGTTTTGAAGAGAATGAGAGACACTATGACAGCCATTCTTGGCTTCCTTATTGTCTGGTCTTGAAGACCTAAAATGCCTTCCTCATCCTGTTCAGATCAGTTCCATACTATGTTGTTTTGTATGAATTCTCTGTATGTGAAGATATGGACAACTATTTGGAAGAAAACAAGAGATAATATGATAGTGAAGATCTCTGATTGTCTTGCTTTGAAATTTATGTCTCTTACATTGCTTTCTGTGTTCTGTTTCGTTGTGTTTAATTTTACCCTTTTTAAAATAAAATTTAAAAAAAACAATGGGTAGTAAGTTATATAGCATCAGTATGTTCCTAAGTCCTAATTCTCAAGCCTTAGTTATTGCTTCTCATACTGTGTTAGTCACTTCCCAACGCTGGGACAAAATCCAGCACCCACCATTTAAAAGGGAAGAGAAGTTGATTTTCCTTCACCACACCCAGAGGACTCCGTTTAGGGCTGGGTGCACCATGGCAGGAACAGCCCGGCAGAGGGCGTGGTGGAGAAAGCTGTTCACTCTCGAGCCGGGGAGCAGACAGACCCATCTCCAACCAGGCCCCGCCTGCTGACAACACAGTCAGCTCTGAACTGACCCATGGATGAATCAACACCAAACCCTCAGGACCCACTCACCTTCCAAGCGCCACCTTCAAATACATGAGACTTCAGGCGCTACTTTAGCTATAAATTATAATATACATATTAAGATGTATGTTAAGGTAGTGTCTGGTTGAAGCCTACCCTAGGAAAAAAGAGCAATTCCAGTTTCCCCTTAAAGTTGCCTATTCTTATCACAGTTTCTGGATGGCTGGCTCAGGGATGATCCCCATAACCACTAAGCCCTACCAGCCACCTTCTTTGCAAACGACTCCAAGATTGAGCTTTTCAGCTGGTTCTTCTCACCTGCACGTGTGAATCACATTTATTATCCTTCACAAAACATGGCGGTATAACAAGTGCATTGCACCCGCTGCCTCTTCTGTTTGCTAAAACTGTTTTCCTTTCTGACGTGAAAACCCTCTGCCGGCCTCCACGGAGCTCTCCTGTGCTTCAGGCTGAATCCTCTCTTTCCCACGCATCTCCTCTTGCGGTCTCCACAATTGCTCCCCCACTGAGCCACGCACCCTCAGCCTAGCCCCAGTCCTGAGCTGGGAGGAGGGGGGGGGGAGGTTGCTGCCCCAGAAGAAGAGGGCCAGGCTTCATTCTTTCTTTGCTGCAACCGCCAGAGGGAGTCTTGTGTGAGCTTCCTGCTTTGGTGAGCACACAACACGGTAACATTCACAGTATCTCCTATCAGGTCACAACTCACAAGGCCAATCCCAAATGCAGGAAAACATGATGCATAATAAAAGAAAACAATAAACGTAAAAAACAAGCAGAAGTGACACAGCCTATAAAATAAGTGAAAAAGAGCATTAAAATAACTATTACAATTGTCTACCGTATGTCTAAGAAGTCAGAGAAGAGATCACATGTGTTGATACAAATACGGGAAATTTTAAAAGTATAATAAAAGGAAGAAAAGAAAAGCATTAAAATACTCAAATTGAACCAGGCAGAGTAGCCCATACCTGTAACCCCAGCTACTTCAGACAGTGAGACAGGAGAATTATAAGTTTGAGCCTGGGAAATTTAGCATGAACTCATTTCCACAAATAAGTAAATAAACAAGTAAGTAAAAATACTTCTGTGGAACTTCAGAGATTAAAACTACAATGTCTGATATGAAAATAGACCAGATGGGATTCAAAATAGTAGATTAGACATTGACAGAGAAAAGACTGATGGACTTGCAGAAATACAGAGGAAAAATACTGGGAGCCAACTTCAGTCTAATATATGAAGAATTTAAAATGTTTCCAAATATAAATATAAATATAAATATAAATATATATATTACATATGTTATATATATAAACCGTCAGAGAGTCCACCAGAAATTTTTAATAACTGTATTAGAGGAAAGTAAGTCATTTTGTTGTCTAAGGCCCTACAAGTAAATCTTTGTGCCAAATCCCTTATGGTATCACCGATTCGGACACACAGCTCCCAGGGTGACACATCAGTTATTGGGATTCACTATCATACCACTTATTTGCTAACATTTTGAATAATATAGAACAATAGTATATAAAAGAGAGTTTCCTTCCAGAAATGCAAAAGTTGTCCTACAATACGAATGCTATCTACATAAATCACTATGTCTATAAATTGAGAAGAAATCATATATTTTAGCATTATTCTAATGAAAATCATTACCTAAATTAACAAGATGAAAGCCATTTACCAAAACAAAATTTTGTCTTCAACCAGGAAGGAACAGAGACCGGATTTATTCTCCTGTCTTGCATCATTAAAAACAGAACAAGATTCATGAAACAAATGCTTCTCGGCATTGGACAACAGGCAGTGAGGACAACGATGCCTGAGAGAAAGAACACAGTGACATCAGGCACGTCAGGTGCCCCCATCTCATTGCCTGGAGATGTTCCCAAGATAAACACAAAAAGGAGAAACCAGGCTCAGGCAAGTGGCAGCTGCCCCAGGGAGAGAACCAGCCAGCATCTCCCAAGATCCCACCATGTTGGAACTTAGGGCACTGGGAAACCAAGCAACCCACTTGCCTCCCTGGTGGGCAGCCATGAACCTACCAGCACATGGGCTGAGAATCAAGCATCCCATCCCCCCACTCCCCGTTAGCAAGTGGGAGCCAGAGATCTGAGCATCTCTTGGGAGGTTGACCATATGCAATATAGCAAATAAGGGGGATTTCCTTCTACCCTCACTTTGAAGGCAAATATTTTTATCACTGTTTTGCTTTGTTCTAATTAATTGTATTGCTCTATTCAATATTCTGTTTTGATAAGTTCTATAATGTTATGTATTTGGTTTGATTTTGCTGTACCTGATTGAAAGAACAACTACTGTGAAGATAACAAGATATACTACGGTACCTGTAACTGTTATCCGGGTAACCTGCTATGACGTTCTGTACCAGTTTCATTGCATTGTCTCAATTGGCTTTGTTCTGTCTTGTTCTGTTGTATTTCACTACCTTCAAAATAATAAAAAAAAATTTTTAAAGGAGAAACCAAAATAGAGCCAGTGGTCTCACTGGCTAAGAAGGCAAAGTTCAGAGTTTCCACAGGGCAAGGTGATGGCAAAGTATCAAGAAGCTGCAGAGCGAGAGCTCCAGTGATCTGCTGAGAGGTCCTGAATGTGGCTGAGAGCATGTGCATGTGAGGAAGCCACTAAGAGTAGAGAAAGGAAACGGAGGGAATCACTAGAGCATCAGGAGCTCACAGGGGCAGAAGCAGTGTTCTCACCAGCTGCAGAACAAGATCTCCCAGCATCCATTTTGTGTGTCTCTGTCCAAACCACTCCTCAGACTAGGACACCAGATGTATTGAATTAAGACCCTGCCTTTGTGCAGAATTACCTTGTCTTAAAGTAATTACTTGGCAATAAGCTTATTTCCAAATTAGCTCTCATTCTGAGGTGCTACGAATTAGAACTTCCATATACAAATGGTAGGAGAGAAAATCCAGCCTATAATATCCAGTACAAAATATTTTCCAGGAAGATGGAGGAGTGCTGAGCAGCAGAGAAAGAGCCTGTGTGTGATTTGCTGTCCCACACCCTGGAATATAGCAACATGAGGAAGAGAAGAGAGAGGGAAGGATATGAATCACAAACTAAAGCCTATGGGGAAAGCAAAGAAAAATAGAGAAACATCAACAAAAGTGAGGGGGCAGGCAGCACTTCCTGTGGGCGGGGTGACTCGAATCTGCAGCTATGCTGTGGCTGCTGGCCACCCCAGCGGCCTCACAGAGCAAAGCACCAGTGGAACAGAGCAGTAGCTGCAATGCACTGCAGTGGCTGGTGTATTACCCAGTTCAGACATCCTGCGGCAGAAGGTGCGTGGCAGGGTGCCATCTTGGAGAAGGGACATCTTGGAACTCAAGCAACAGCTGGCTCCATCTAGTGGCTCCCAGCCAATTTCAACACCACAGGAGACACATAGACTGCTGCAGGCCCAGTGGGTCTGGTTCCCACCTCATGACCAGAAACCAGCCTGAACTTCAGTGGAAACAAAGGTGCGGGGTCACTGGGATTATCCACTTCCTCACTGTAAGGCAACGGCTGGGTTTCTGGGATTAATCAACACAGATCTGGACTCTGTCTGACCACACTGTCTACCTGTGACAGCAGAGACATACATGGAAGTGGACAGTTATTTTTCTTGTTTAGAGCTGATCCACCTTTTCAGCTTATGTCCATACAGAAGACGTTTTACAAAATAATAAGGTAGACTTCCACTTCAATATCTTTATGTAAAAACTTCACAGTTCAAGAAAGTGATCATTATTAGGTGTGGAAACATCAAAGACCAGCCAGCACTTTAAGTAGAGGGTAGACAATTTTTACTATCCCTTCCTAAAAACTGTTGGCATGTTTACAACTTCCCAGGTTATAAAATTCAGCATCCACCTCTTGACCATCAACGTATTTTTCTATCTGCCCTGCCTATCATTAATGCTGGTAGACAAAAGAGTACATACAACAGTCTAAAACTGGGTATCTCAGTGATTCAACCAGGAAAAAGCTCTCCCAGAATTATTTTTGTCCATTACTATAACAACAAAGTAAAAGACATTAACCCTAAGAAGCCAAAGGAAGCCAGAGGTTTAGCTCAGTGACATAAGCACCTGCCTGGCAAACACCAGGTTGTGAGTTCGATCCCTGGAACCAAAAAAAAAAAAAAAAAGCCAGAGGAAAACAATTTCACTTTTCCTTCAAAAACATTATTTTTCTCTTAACTATACAGAGAAAAACTAATTTTCTTAGGATAAGAAAAACTATTTCATAAGTAAAAATATCAAGTTTAGCTGTACAAATTTCTTATTTAGGAAAGTATATTTTAATTTAAAGGATTCTAAAATACTTCGTTCTCTATAAAAAAAATTTAAAGCTAAAGAAACTGTGATTAAAAAAAACTGTAATATACTGAACTAATATAAGTTGAGCATTAACACAGTTTACTGTTTTGCACAAAACCCGTGCTGGGGAACAGTAGTAGGCAAGGGAAGATGTGAATCTTTTTCAGCATTCAGTCAGATTAGATACAAAGCCCTGAGCCACTGCAGGGCTCTGAGTCGCATGGGCCTCTTCCCTTACATGAGGGCCAGGACTAGCCCCTTCCAAATCTCCAGATTTACATGCACTTTTTTCTGACAGGTATAAGAATTCTACTTTGTGGTATATGATTTGACTTTAAAAAACAAAACAGTACCTAGTTAAGAGGTACAGTGTGATGATTTGATGCACATATAAAATGTGTAGTTTCAGTGAATTTCCATAACACTTTAAACGATGAGAAGTGAAGTTCACAGCCCCCTGACAGGCCGGTGGATGGCGTGATGAGTGGGGACAGTCTGGGCTCTGGTTCCACTTCTGTGAGTCTCTGGACTGCACTGTTCCAGTTGCTCTTTCAGGTTTTGTTTTAAAGACCATTAAAGCTATAATAATATCTCAACATATTTGTAAATTACACACTACTATACGAATGCAAAAGACTGTTATCATAAACACAAGCTGAGTTTTCCCTGATAATGGAATTTGGGTATTTTATGTTCTTTCCTGCCTCTTAAACTAAAAACAAACTGCCTGACTGGTACCAAACAATTTTCCTACAGTATTTTGTTCTCTTGTTTCTAATGATGCATCTAATGCACCAAGTGTGAAAATCAGTTTGTGTCGTAACAGTCAAAAAATCTGACCTTTAAAGTGGAAACCAAAACCTAAAGACCTCTGTTACTTCAGAGTTATTCACTTTAAAAGAGCAGTTCTAATTAGGCAAAAGTCAGACTCACATTGGAAACATTTTAAAAATTGAAATCCCTGGGCTCCAGTCTGGAGGCTCAGGTTGTCTCTAGAGTGGAACCCAGAAAACCCTACTGTTTTTGAAAGCTCCCCCAGGTAATCTCAACAACTAATTAATTCCATTCTGAGGACGTGAAGCTTTGCCCTAAATTTATTCTCTATAATTTTAGTACCTGATAGTCATTCTTGCATTAATTACAGCCACACTTGGAACACAGGAAGTGAGTCATCAGCCTGTATGTCAATCAAATCATAAAATGATTGACTGAATTCAGAGCTAAGGCAATCTACGTAGATGCTGAGATAAGGCTGGTCCTGCACCTACAATTGCATTATGCTCGATGTGTAGTTGGTCACTGATACACATGGAGAGCATTTTCTCAGTACTAAATAAAACTCCAAACAAGAGAAACACAGCTAGCTAGCTAGTCAGCATTATTTAGAAAATGTTTCCAGTAGACATAGGTGAAACATATTTTTTTAAAGCGTACACACTTCTTCTATAAACCTGAAGACTTCCATGATTCTGAAGTCTACCATAAAGAACAAAGTTGACTGAACTACAGTTGTCTAAGAAATATGTTCAATTAACTGTGAAAGCAGACATGTAAAATAATGTACCCTTATCCTTTAGAAGGGTTAAGAGGTGCAAATAGAATGCACATTCCAGTAATTCTACCTGAAGAGTTAACAGTGAAAGTAACCCGTGAAGTGTTTGTATAGTATAGTTCTGAACAATATCTCTTCCAAATGTAACATCAGAGCTGTGCCTGGACTTTCCAGGTGTCCCAAGTGCATCGGGCACTGTGGGATGTCGTCACATCCTCTGGCTCTCTTCTGGGGACACACCAGCCATCGACCTCACAGCTGGCATTGTAATGCTTCCAGGAAGCTGTGTTACACGCTGAGAGTCTCTCTCTGTTGACAGAGCCTCCATGTAGATGACCACATGTGTGCCAGAGCCCTCCAAGGAATACAGCTTCAGGTGCCCTTGGAAGTACTGTGCATACGGACGCGATACTGGCAACCCATAACCAAACCAGCCAGGCTGCTGCTTGGGAAGTCTCCACACACCGCCATGGTGCAATGAATATGTGTAGTTGATTGAAGAGTCTGTCGATCTTCCTCAAAGGGCTGCCACCTCCTCGGTCACTCATCTTCACAGCCAAATCCTCGTTACCCAGTGTGACACAAACTTGAACAGGGAGGTAAACACCTTTGTCTGCTTGGTGTTCCATAGCTGCTCTCACCGCACCCTTGAAAAGTTCAGACATCATGTGATAGAGCTAGGATGGTACATAATCCATCTGCACTGGTTGCCCTGGCAGTTTTGCATTTAGTTCTTCAAGTTCTAGTTCAGGAGAGTTGACAGAATACAAATCACACTAAGGCCTTGCATTCTCATAGCCATCTTTAACAGCTTCAGTTATATCACAGGTTGGATTTATGCTGCCACTGTGTTTTGGTGAGATGGACTTCCTTTTCCCCCAAACAGTAAAGAGTGATGATTGAGTAACATTCTAGTTGAAATACAGCTCATATAGAATCAATCCAAAAAGCACTGAACATTCTGCATGGTGACAGGAGCCACCCCAAAGCTCTCCTTGTATTCAATCACATCCTGGGCCATGATGGGAATGACGTCATCGTGTCAGTTTCAGATTCGGATCACAGTATCTGAATAGTCATAAATAGCTTCAGCACCTTCAGCGCCTTTATCCTAAAAATCAAGAAGCTCTTGAAGACTCTGGATATAGCTGCTTTATAACAATTGAAAGGATGGTGTCCTGAGACGATCATCTGGAAAGAGACATTTCTTTCATTATATTTGCCAATCTAATGGCCACTCTTGCCAAATAAATACAAATGAGGTCTTTTCACAAGCATTCACTGATCTGAAGTCCAGGAACTGCTTTCTGGAGAGCAGTGATAGTGAAGTCCACCTGGCCTGGGATGCTTGGTCCACTGCTGGCCCAGTGTCCAAGTCTGAGTTTGTTGTTTGGTTTGTTTTGGTTTGGTTTTCTCTGATTATGTGTTCTTATTTTTATGAGTGAATCCAGGCTCTACTTTTTGTTGTTGTTGTTGTTGTTGTTGTTACTATTCTGTTCTGTTCTTGCTTTTATTTTTTATTTTTCTCATTCCCTACTGTCCTCTGCACCAGTTTTCAAAGTTTGTGCAATCCCACTTTGTCCTCCAGTCTTGCTTCTGACATATTCTTCTTCTTGTATTTCTCTACTTTTCCCATAACCTCTTTTAAATTTTTCCCCTGAGGATATAACTGCCATATTGAGGGCTACTTGCTACATAAAATTTTCTGGCTCATTTTGGATTTTGTTATATAATCGTGTCTTAGTTACTTTTCTCTCATTGCTGTGACAAAATACCTGATACTCAATATTAAGGAAGGAAGGATTTCTTCAGCTCACAGCTTGTAGAGGTTTCAGATCATGATCAGCTGGCTCCAAGGCAGTGTGGCATGGGGAGGGGCAACAGTTCATGCAGCAGAAGACAGCAAAAACAACAAGAACAAAAAGGAGAAAGCAAGCCTCTTTTTCTCCCTTATATTGTATGCAGGCTACCCACCCTGGGTGGGTGTAGCTCCCATACCCCCAATCCCAGCCCTAGACAATGAACCAATCACAAACTCTAGATTCAGTTACCACTGAAAAGCCTAGCCCCCAGGACCTCATGAGGCTTTGGGGGGACATCCAGAAACAAACCATAATGAACCACAAAACTACATCAGATGATTAAACAAGATAAATTAATAAGCACCTCAGTTTGCGATTTCCTAGGTTGTATCTGATACTATTGTTATTGCTATTGTTACCACTTTAGCCAAAGTGGTGCAACTTTTCTAACCAGTTGCTCTTCCTGGTACACCAAGACTGAGGTTATCTAAGAGTCATAAAAAATACTATAAGTCACTGCCAAAACTCCAGGGGCTGAGCCAATTAGGCTGCAAGTTCTCATCTCCAATAAATTGAAGAGGTAGGATCCTAAAACAAACTCAAAACCAAAAGCAAACTATACCTAAAAGATACTTCTGAGAAGCAATCATTTCCTAAGGGTTCTAAATACTACACTAAATCTACTCACTATAGGCAATTTATAAGCCTCAGCCTAGCAATTAAACTTAAAAAAGTAGAAAATGACAAGACACTTAAAAAAGATACAACCCCAAGACACCCAGTTTGCCAAAGGCAAGGGGAAGCAAGGTAAAACAATCCAAAAGACAGCCACTTGGACTTTCTGAAGTAACAATAGCAGAAGTAACAAAACAAATGAATGAGGCCCTAGAAAATATCAAATCAGAAATAATTTCTCAGACAACTGCAGAGATAGTGACCATAACAAAAGACATAGTGACTCTAGAGCAGATACAGATAAAAACAAAACAGAGCGTAGGAAATTGACAGAAATCATGAATGCCTAGAATATGAAAAAATGGAACCCATTAAACAGATTCATGCAGATATTCAGAAGATCAAAAATTCCACTGCAAGTATACGCAGAAGAATGAGCCAATGTGAGGACAGAATCTCAGATATAGAAGAAACCATGAGATATCAATTCAGCAGCTGCTAGATCTTGCAAAAAAGAATCACATAAGATTGATCAGAGTTAATGAAAACACAAGCAATAGGGTAAATGACATACAAAACCTGTTCACATACATCATGGCAGAAAATTTCCCTGGCAGGTAAAAAGAAGTTGACATGCAGATAAGCGAGGCATATAAACTCTGTCTTGGTTACTTTTGTCTCATTGCTGAGACAAAATACCCAACACCCAAAATTAAGGAAGGAAAAGTTTATTTATCTCACAGTTTGTGAAGTTTCAGTCCATAATCGCCTGTCTCCAAAGCAAGGTGGCATCGCATAAGGCCAACAATTCAAGTTTGCAGAATACAGCAAAAGCAGCAAGAGCAAAAGGATGGAGCAAGACTCTCTTCCCCCTTTAACTGTAAGCAGGCTACCACTTGCTAGGGCAAAGGTAGCAATCACAACATCTCCTTGCCCTCCTCTTGCCCAGGTTCAGGATGTTCACATGGTGAGGATACTGCCCCCCTGCTGAGTCACTTGGTTAAACTTCTAAATGTATCAACCATTGACACAATGGATCAGCCATTGCAAACTACAATTAGCCATGACCAAAAAAAAAAATTTACACTGAAGCATGTAATAGTCAAGATTCCTAAAGTTTAACACAAGAATAGAATATTAACTTCTGTTAGAACTTGCAAGCATGAGGCCCTGAGTTCAATTCCCAGCACAATGAAAGAAGAAAGAAAGAAAGAAAGAAAGAAAGAAAGAAAGAAAGAAAGAAAGAAAGAAAGAAGAAAAAACCCCATAAAGGAAAACCCATCAGAATCACAGTTGTCTTCTCAACAACAAACCCTCAAGTCAAGGAGAGCTTGGAGCAAAGTTTTTCAAGCCCTAAAACAAAACAAACTCCAATCCAAATTGAGTACCCTACAAAATTATCTTTCAAAACTGATGAAAAAATAAGATACTTCCATGACAAAGAACACCTGAAGAAACTCATAATCAACAAACTAGCATTTCAAATGTTCTGAAGGACATTCTAGAAAGAGAGAACACAGACTACAACTCCACTGTCCACTGTTACCACTCTTATTTAATAGAGTTCTGGAAACGTTAGCAAGAGCAATTAGACAAGAGAAAGAAATAAAAGGAAAAGGATAGGAAAGGAAGAAGTTGGATTATCATTATTCACAGATGACCTGATACTGTATATATGACCCCAAAAACCCCACCAAAAGACTCTTAGATTTAATAACCAGTTTCAATATCATCACTGGATACAAAACTAACACTCAAAAATCAATAGCCTTCTTGTACATGAATAACAAACTCACTGCAAGAGAGAATTAGAGAAACAACTCCTTTTACAATAGCATCCCCCAAAAATGAAATACCTAGGAATCAATCTAACAAAGGAAGTAAAAGACTTCTACAATGAAAACTTCAGTACTCTGAAAAAGAAGATTGAAGCTGATAACAGAAAGATATTCCTTGATCTTCAGGGAAAAGAATCAAGATAGTGAAAATGGCCATACTTCCAAAACTGTTATACAGATTTAAAGCAATGCTGGTCAAAATTCCAACAATATCTCTCATAGAATTAGAGAAAGCAATAAAAATTCATTTGGAAACAGAAGAGACCTAGAATAGCAAAGGCAATTCTGGACAACAAAGGTAAGTCAGAGGGCATCACAATCCTTGAGTTGAAATTATACTACAAAGCTACTGTGATCAAAACAACATGGTACGGGCAAAAAAAATACCCAAGGAAATGTGAAGTAGATTAAAAGATTAGAAACAACCCCAGAAATATTTAGCTAATTTATCTGACAAAAGTACCAAACACACTCACTGAAAGAAAGATAGCCTCTTTAATACGTGGTGTGGAAAAACTGGCTCTACGCATGCCAAAGATTAAAACTAGACCCTCATCTTTCACCCTACACCAAACTAAGTTTGAAATGGATCAAAGGTTTAAATATTAAAACAGAAACATTAAATCTGCTAGAAGAGAGAATAAGTAGAACTCTTGAAGACATTGGTGTAGGCAAAGACTTTATGAACAAAACTCTAATTGCACTAACACAAAGAATCAACATCTGGGACCTCATCCTTTCAAAAAGCTCTTGCACTGCGAGAGAAACCACCAACAGAGTGAAGAAACAACCCACAATGTTAGAAAAAAAATTTTTCCTAGATGTTTCTCAAATAAAGGGCTATTACCTAGAATACGTAAAGAACTCAAAAACATCAGACTCCCCCTCATACACCATATATAAAGACCCAATCCAAAAATGGGCATCTGAAATAAAAAGACACCTCTCAGATGAAGAAGTGGCAAATAAATATATCAAAAAAATGTTCAACGGCATTGGTCATTTGAGAGATGCATGTTAAAACAACACTGAGACTCCATATCACCCCAGAAAGAACAGCTATTATCAATAAATCAACCAATAACAAATGCTGGAGGAGTGGCCCTGAAGCAAGGCCAGCAGATTGCTGTAGCTTCTGGTTTCAAACAGGAGCCTAAAGAGAATTCTTTCTGTGGTCTTTTGGCCATTTCAGAACTTTGGAAATGTGATGATCAATTCATCAGAAAGAAATAGCAGGTGAGTGTGGCAGACTTTGGGGGGCCTGCAGGGGAGAGGCCCTGGCGCCTCAGGACCTGCACTGTGTGGTTGACTCGGGGTGCCGGGAGAACAAGGAACTCCTCCCCTCTCTGGGGGGCGGCTGAGAGTGTGGCCGACTTTCGGCAGCCCAAAGGGGAGATACCCTGGCGCACCGGGACCTGCACAGTGCGGTTGACTTGGGGTGCCAGGAGAACAAGGAACTCTCCCCCTCTCTGGGGGGTGACTGTGATCCTGCCTGCGTGTGGGCTGAGAATCAGACATCTCATGTGTCCTGTCACCCCACCCCCTCCCCCCCTTAGCAAGTGGGAGACAGTGAACTACACATCTTGTGAAAAGATTGGCTATGTTATTTAGTATGAGCTCCCCGTATGCAAAGATAAGGACAACCATTTGGAAGAAAACAAGAGACAATATGACAGATAGTGAAAATCTCTGGTTGTCTAGCTTTGAAACTTATGCTTTCTTATGTCCCATTCTGTTCTGTTTTGTTGTGTTTAATTTTACTCCCTTTTAAAATTAAATTAAATTAAAAAAAAAAAAGAATAGTCGAGTACATGCCAGGAAGCCAGCGTGACAAACTTCTCCTGGAGATTAAACAGCACACATCTTCCCCTCCAGAGATAGGAAGCAAGGCTTAATGTAAGGACCAGAGCTCCCCCACAGTGAACCACAGCCACTCTCACCAACAAGGTCCCGAGCTCCTCCAATGACAATTGTCAAACTCACACTGGGGGAGCTGGTCATGACGAGCTCCTGCAGGAGAACCAATGGCTCAAACAGCAACACTTAGAGAAACCCCTAACACCTAGCTTCTCCTTCTCCAAGTCTCTATTTATGCTGGCAACTTTCCTCGGGTAGAAGGGACATCTATGCTTAGCACCATGCGGAATTAATTCAGCTGGTGTTAAGCTGACTACCACTTTTTAATCCATAACAGGTAGGCAGATTCAGAGTCACAGACTTACCTGAGAGAAAATGGAAAGCAGGAAAAAGAAAAAAAAGTTACCAATTAACAAAAGGAATGAATAGAAAACAAATACCAACATGGTCGATTCAAACAGCCATATTGATAATCCTGAAATTGATTATAAATGTACTAAAACTCAGCTATAAGCTATGGTATGAGAAACCCATTTTTGCTCGCTGTTACAGATCTGTGTTATGGCTTGTACCGAGATGTCCCCTGAAAGCCTCTTGCAGGTGGCAATACTGGGTGTGATACTGGATCAGTCCACTGATGAGTGTGGAATTGGGTGTGCCATTGGCAGGTCTGGTGGGAACAGATGAGTCACTGAGGGTGTACCTGGAAGAATGCATCCTTCCGCCCTTTAGCTCGCCTCTTTTCTGCTTCCTGCCTCAGGCTTTCATGCTATGAACTCTTCTTCCCCAGCCAGAACCCTCTTCCATGCCACCCAGCCTTGGAGCCAGTCAACTACCCACTAAAAGCTGTACAAACTGTAGCCAAAATAAACTTTCCTCCTTTAACATATCTCAGCGACCAAAATGTAACTAAGACACAGTTAATTTCACTTTGATTTTTATGGCTACATAAAACAATACTCATTCCATTGTTTTACTTTTGTTTGCTCTGTTGTCTTATTTATGGAAAGTGAGAAAGACCTCAGGATGTCTTTTTCTAAACTCAGGACATTAAACCAAGCTGAAAAGGAAAAAGGAGTTTCCACAAAATCACTACGGGAAAGGAAAGGAGCCTTTGTTCACCGCGCCCTTACAGCAAAGGATAAATCACTTGTACAATTACATTTCCCTTTTAATGCATCATGCGGAAGGCCTTAATTAGGCAGGATTCCCATCTGCGAGCAGTTGGTCCTGGGCAAGCCGTGCACTGAATGATGCAGCTCAGGGCCAGCGAGCAGCTGGGGTGGCACACGTCCTCACTGGCAGTGCTGATTCCCAGACACTTATCAGGGATAACATACTCTGCCCGGGTCCCAGTGGGTGCGCTCATGGTCCAGAATAGCATCCCCAGGGGCAGCCTAGGGAGATTCTGTGACACGATCCACAGTTTTTGATTTTCCAGTGAGGCCTGTCTCAGCGAGCAGCTCGCGCTTGTTGAAGGACAGTCACAAGCACACTGCACAGCTGTCAGTTGCTCCAGAATCTCCTGCAGGCCGCTGGTGCAGTTCCCCTCCCAAGTGACCACGTGGCAGCTGCTGCCGGCCACCACTAAGGTGATGACAGTCAATCATTTCCCTGGAGTGCAGGACCCGCCCGCAGCTGTCAACGTGTAGCCACACAGGTTGAACACGTGAACACTGGCTGTGTCCAACCTCAACTTGGTATCAAAGGTCACATAAATCAGGGTGCAGCAGCAGAGCAGTCCCTGCCGCCTGACACACTGGGCCTGCGTGCTGACCTCAGCCTTGTCTAGGAAGTCTGTGGTGCTGCCGCTGGTCCTGGGTGGGACACTTCCGGCCCGCACCTGCCCCGCATCCTCCCTCCCAGCCCAGACCTGCACATCACCATGCAGTCACTGGAAACCAGTTCTCCAGCTCGTCCAGCCCCACGACAGCACCTGTTTGCTCACATCAGTCATGTTGACTTCAGTAGGCTCTTTCAGGTTGTTTGGTTTGCTTTCCACCGTGTCTATGGTTCCTGCGCCTGCAGATCCTCTCAATGCAACCCACTGACATGAAAATCTTCATCTAATCCACTGGCTTTTGCCAGATTCTTAAGCACCCAGCAGCTGTCAGGGCCACAGACCTGCTTGTATGTCCTGACCTTTTGCTTGGCCTTGCATTGTGTCTTCCACCCATGGCTTAGGTCTATAGTCTTACCGTTCGTAAGGCAGCCCCTGGCCAGGTGCCAAGTCTGCTCCTCTGCCAAGAGTTTGCCTAGAGTTTGGGGAGAGGGATGGGGAGGGACCTTGAAGTGTGCACAGCTCCAGGTTCCCCAAGCCAAGACCAAGGGGGCTGACAACTGCCACTAGCCAAGGCTGATAAGAACAGGAACACAATGAGCTGCTCAAAAACCCACTTGGAATAGAAAGGCACTGTTGTGTCAAAAAACCACATGATGTGGGGTAGTCACAGGCCAGGAGGAGAAACAAGAAGTCAACCCTTCCTGTGAGCCAGCCAGCACATGGGCTGGGAGACAAGAGGAGCGGAGCACACCCCTCCCCCATAAGAAACCAGGGTGAGGTGATAGTTACTAAAGTAAAATAAACAACTTAATGCCTGTATTGTTTGACTGACTTTGCAGGCCTGAAGCTGGTATTCTGAGCATCTATTTAGAGAATAACAACATGCCATATGTCAACTATGGGGAATTTCCTTCTGACGGTGGTAACCATTGTTAATTCCCTTTTTAAAAGCCTGTATCATTTTCATTGTTTGGTTTGGTTTGGTTTAGTTAGATTTTACTGTATCTGATGGCATGGGCAGCTATTTTGAAGATAACAAGATATATTATGGTAGCCATTGTTGATTTCCTATTATCTTGTTTTGAAATCCTGTATCACTTTCATTTGTGTTTTGTTTTGTTTTTAAATCCATTTTATTTCAAAGAGAAAAAAATTCAAAACATGTCAATCAAAAGACAACAATAGTACATGCATTGTGTATTGTCAACCCCAAATCATTCACCCACAGCACAAGACATCTGCATTCAATTACCCAAAAAATATCAGGACAAATCTTTCTCTTCAATGATCTCAGTAGTATAACTATCTTAACTATCTTTTTATATACATAGATACACACACACATAAACATAGACATAGACATAGACATAGACCTAGACATAGACATAGACATGTTGTTTCTTCCACCTTCTCACACTAGTGAGATAATATGATGTTTACACATTGTGTCTGATTCATTTCACTTGTAAGTATGGTCTCAAGTTGCATCCATTCACCTAGTGAAGTCTCTAATATATCATTCTTTACGGCTGAGTAGTATGCCACTGTACAAAAATAGCACATCTTTTTTATCCATTCCTCAGTGGATGGGCATTTAGGTTGTTTCCAAGATCTAGCTATTACAAACTGTGCTGCTATTAATATGGGTGCACATATATCACTGTGGTATGATGTTTTTAATTCTTTGGGGAAGATACCCAGAAAGGGAATAGCTGGGTAGAATAGGACCTTTAAGTTTACTTTTCTTGAGAAGAGACAAGATGGCAGACTGGTAGGTAGCAGGAGAGAGACCCTCTCTGAGAGAGACAGCTCAAATGCCAGAATAAAACACCCTGGAGAGACCCAACCAGAGAGAGATAGACTCTCACAGCCCAGAAAGAAACTAAAGCACAAAAACCTGCTCGAATAAGAGATCCTGGGGCTACTATTAGCGAAGATAAGATCAGCGAGCACGGCACCCGCCTCGAGACGCCTGAATTCCGCCCGACCCGAACAAGCGATCCGAGCCAAAGCGACTGGCTTGAGCCGCCGGAGCGCAGAGCTGAACAGCCCGGCGTGCAACTTGCCGGGACCGGCACTGCACACTACCCACCCAGAGGCACCGTGAATTCCCACCGCAGCCGCACTGTAAGTCGGAGGTCGGGCAGTCCAGCAGTTCTTGGGGACACGGTAAGTGATGGGAATAAGACCCTCCCACAAGAAAGGGGAAACCGACTAGACGACATGTTGGATTTGGGCAGGGCAGCCCTAACTCCATAAGGAAGTGGCTTCAGCTGGTTACTCCCCTCACCGAGTGGATTGGTGGAATCTGCTTGGACTAGGCCACGCCCCTGGCGGGGACCCAGTTACTTCCCTGAGATCAGTGCACACTGATGCAGTGAAGGCCTGCAAAGGTTGACTGGCCCAGAAGGGAGGAGCTAGCGCACACTGCCCGTGGGTGAACTCTAATCTCTGATAACCTATTGAAGAGTGCTAAAGCTCCTAGCCTGTGCCCTCTAGAGGAGCCATAAACAACAAGAAAGGGTCTGGGAATTACACTGTACACTTGTATGGAAGGAACCAAAAACATGACGAAAGGGAGAAATAAGAAAACACTCCCAGCCCCCAACCCTGAGAACATTGATCCAGGAGAGGTAAATACAAAAGAGATTGAGGGCAGCAAAAATGCAACATCAAACACAGCATTAGCTGACATAAAGAGATATATTCAAGACCTCGTAAGCGGGACCAAAACTGAAATATTAATTCAAATTAAACAAGAGATAAGTAGATTAATAAAAGAAGGGCTGGGCACCTCTCAAGAAGACACAGACAGAAGAATAGAGGAACACAAATGGAGAGAAAAATTTAATGTAGAATTCAGAAAAAAACCTAGAATTTATGAAGCAGATTCAAAGGGATTATCAGGAAACTAAAGACTCGATAGAAAGCTGGCAAAACTGCTTGAAAGAAACCAAAGATAGACTTTCAAAAATTGAACACAGGCTTGCAACGTGGGGTCATGAAAGGGAAGATCTCTTAAAAATAACAAGGGAGCAGGCAATAAAGATACAAAGACTGGAAGATGACAAGAGGATCTATAACTTAAGAATAAAGTATGTGAATGAAGAAGCAGGAATCAAACCAGAGGAATTACAAAGGCTATTCACAGCAATTATTAAAGAAAATTTCCCAAGCATAGAAAAAAGAAATGATATGCAGAAGTATGAAGCATACAGAACTCCAGCCACCTACAACCCCAAAAGAGCTACACCCAGACACATAATAATCAAGATCCCAGAAATTCACTATAAGAACAGAATATTAAAAGCCATCAGAGAAAAGAAACAGATCACCTATAAAGGAAAACCCATCAAATTCACGGCAGACTTCTCAATACAGACCATCAGGTCAAGAAGAGCTTGGAGTAATGTAATTCAAGCGCTGAAGGAGAACAATCTCCAGCCCAGATTGGTGTATCCTGCAAAACTCTCTCTAGAAATTAATGGAGAAACAAGATGCTTCCATGACAAAGAGGAGCTAGGGGAATTTGTGACCACCAGTCCAACCCTACAAAAAATACTGAAGGACATTCTAGGGAGAGAGAACAAGAATACGAGCATTTCAGGAACAGTGGCAGAGATGCCTCAGTGAACGAGGCAGACAGTGAAGTGGAAGAGAAAAATAGACTATCAATGGCAGAAAAATAGAATAGCAGAAATGAGGCAGAGAAGATAGGCTATAATCTCTAGTATACAGGGCCTCACAAATACTAACAGAGAGAAACACAGGCAGAGTAGATCAGGAGATAGGGTCCATTGAGCTGCTCTATATAGGGAGGCAGTGGGACCCAAAACAAGCAGTGCACCCCATGGGAGTGAAAGGGGAGGAATTGTCTAAAAAAGGGAGGCAGAGGATACTGTTAATGGGATAACAAGATTTAGAATTTACATTATTCTCTCCACTCTGCTTGGATGGATTACGTGCTGTTCCAGTTTGTCTACTTACACTAGACTTGAGGACATGGCCAGCTATCCCAAAAATAAGAGGACATATTACGGTAATCACCCCTAATTTTCCTATCAACTTAATCTGAAGCCCTTTATAACTTATACTGTCTTATTATGGCTGATCTTATTTGAATCTGGTTTGTTAGATTGCTACTTTGTATTGACTGATTTT
>PVJX010021138.1:0-32324 GCA_004027295.1 Dolichotis patagonum
TTATACTATTGTGTTATGTTTGATATTATTGTAATTGAAACTATGCTCAACTATAGCAGAGTAAGAGATATGGCGTTAGATACTGTTGATGTCCAGTTGACTTAATGTAAAGTACTGTGTTGCCTATGTTGTCCTCTTCTGATCTGCTCTGTACTGCCCCCTTTTGTTTTATTCTCTTTTAAATAAAAAAAAAAGAACTAAGTTTTGATTTGATTAATTTGTGCTAGTGTTTTCTTTTTTCAATTCAATTCAGTTTGAATACATTACTTCCTCCCTTCTACTTGTTTTAAGTTTAATCTGTTATTTTATAAAATTTTATTAAATTTGAAGGTTAACTTACTACTTTCCATATTTCTTCTTTTAACTATTTCGTATGTAATTAAGTAAAATAAATGCCATCAAATGTAAACAATGGGTGTTGCCAAACTCTCTAAAATTTGTTTAAATATACCCACAAATTTTGATTTCAGTGTAATTTTCATTCAAGATTTTTCATTTTCTTCTGAAATTTTGATGTACATTATTTAGTTTCCAAATATTTGAGCTTTTCATAAACACCTTTCAATTTTAAATTTTGTGAGCCCAACTTAATTTGCATGATTGGCATTTCCAAAATATTAAATTTCATGTACAACCCCAGCTATGACCTAATATGGTCAACAATTCCTGTGCCTTTGAGAAAAATGTGCTTTCTTCCCTTGTTCTATGGAATTTCTAGAAAGTCAGTTAGAGTGGAGCAATCATGTTCTTATGTTCATCTATCTTATTGATTACTAAAAAATGCATGCTGGAACCTCCAGCTGTAACTGTTGATGTTTCCATTACTTTCCCTCTCAAATCTCTTTTTGGCTCATGAAACAGGAAGTTCTGCTATTAGTGGCACACATATGTAAGATTAATGTCAACACAACTTTTGACAGAAGTCATGTATAGTGTGTACAATGCAAAGTTAATATGAAATAATATTTACAGGAAACGTTAAGAAATTCTCATTAAGAATACTAAGTCAATGAGTCCATTAAGCACTAAAATGTAGAAAATGTAGTATTGATGAAGAGTGTGATATTAGTCCTGGAATTGATATATAACAGTGAAATTGAGCTGCTATCACAAGAAAAATTCTCAATATGTGTGGAACATTGTTTGCAAAGGTGCTTTGGCTTAAATTTCCACTATTCTATTTCTTGAAATAATAATCATGAAAAGTATTTAAGTGAAGTCCTATTTCCTTGAATATTTGGTCACCTTATCATTTTTCTCTGCCTATGACACTAATTCCTGTTCTGATTTAAACTTTGTCTAATAACATTAAAGCAATTTGTTCTATGTGTTGTTTGTTTTCTTTTGTTATTGAATACCATATAACTTTTCAGCTATTTACTAGGAAGCTATTTATGTTTTTACATGTAATGTGAGTTTCTTGAAGAGAGCAGATAATTATGATTTGGTTTGTAATTCAATCTGGCAGTCTCTAAGTTCTAATTGTTGTTTTTACACTATCCACATTTAAATCATTATAGATTCAGATAGATTAGAAGTTATATTTCATTCGCTATTTTGTATTTATTCTATTTGAAGTTTTCTCCCATTATTCCTTCAGTGGAGTTAACCGAACATTTTTTATTCCATGTACTTTTTTCTGTACTTACTGCAGAAACTTTTAAAAAACTTTCTTCTTTTTGCTTCAGAGATATAATATGCAGTTTAACTGACACGTGTCTGGTCGCCAATGAAAATAAATCACTTGCTGTTCTCTTGAAGCTGAGGCGTGGCATAGGTTATCAACCCAAAGAGAATTTTGCTGTAAGATGAGAATTTTTGAGAAAATTAGATTTGATGAACAGACACACTCTTCTCATTTACCTTTCTTTATTCTTCACCATGGAGTGAGAACATTGGAATATCATAGTGAAGAAAAGAAACATTAAATGACTTTTATAAACAGGAAGATAGAAGAATAATTCCTTGACAAAGACTCGAGAGATTATACCAGACCTTTGTTGCCTAGCTCCATGGTTTTCATTGTGTGAGTGAAAAATTAAACCACAAAGGTGTTGATTGTCATGGTTTATATAACCACCACCTGAAGGTCTGGATGTTAAAAGCTAAGGCACTAGACCATGGCAAAAATGGGAGGTATTGGAAGTTTGTAAAATTTGAGCTCAGGAGAGGGCACAATGCTAAAGACACACCTTGAAAGTTCCTATCAGATGCCAGGCCCTTGACTTCTCAGTATTCTATTTTTTTTCCTCATAGACGGCATAAACTGAGCAGTTTCCCAGATCATTCAATTCCATGATGAAATATTAACTGTCCGCAAGCCCAAAAGAAACACAGCCCGCTGTCACGCTGAAATCTCTGAAACCATACAGCAAAATAAACCTTTCTTATTTTTTAAATTGATTGCTGCAATGACACAATGATGCCTAACACTTTAAACACAAATATTTTAAGGTTTCCTTTAGCATGCAGTAGAGTTCAAACAAAATTCAAAGTACAGTTATTTTCTTCCATAGGTACTTTTATTTATCTTTTATTAGTGGGGTTTTGATGACAAAAAATAAATGTTCATGAATATGTTTTTTAAACACAACAGCTTAGATTTATGCCAATTCACTTTAAATTATTCAAATATGTTCAGAACTTTTCCTGAGGTTGCAAATTAATTTAATTTAGTTATCATTTCTTTTTTTAAAATTTTATTTAAAGAGAAAAAACAAAACAAAACAAAATAAAGGGAACAACAATACAGAATTCCAAGGAAAAAAGGAAAAGTACAACAAGAAAAAAACCTAATAAATTATTTATTGACGAATTATATACTGACTTCTTGGAAATAGTTGTTCAAATGACAAAGTTAAAACATGTAAAGTAGACATTCAAACAGTGACACTGTTAACAGTTCTGCTCCACGACCTGACAAAAAAAGCAATATGGTCATCCAACTTACCCACTCAAATATACATGCAATTTTATATCAAAAGGGTAAAATTAAACACAACAAAACAGAACAAAGTGGATCACAAGAAAGCAATGTAAGAGACATAAATTTCAAAACTAGACAATCGGAGATATTCACCCTCCATCACACTGACTCTTGTTTTCTTCCAAATAGTTGTCCATATTGTCACATACAGGGAATTCACATGAAACAACATAGCATGGAATTTATCCAAGCAGGACGAGGAGGGCACTTCAGGTCTTCAAGACCAGACATTAGGGAAGCCAAGAATAGCTTTCATAGTATCTCTCATTCTCCTCAAAACAGTTGTCCATACCTTAATATGTGTTGAACTTAAACAAGACAAAGCAAGCGAAAATCACTTTGAACAAAAGTGATAGTTTTGCTGGATTTCACATCATGACATTATGGAATCAACACTGGGTATTGTAGTGTCTGTTTTTCTTCAAAGTAGTTGTTCATTTCAACATGTGTTATATAGTTGGTTCTCATAAACTGTTTAAAAGCAGTATGCATGCATGAGTCTCTACAAGTATATCCAGCATTTCTGTATTAGAGGGAAAAACAAAACAAAGCAGGATAAAACAAAACAATTCCTAAAAAAGCATTAGGCAAAAAAGTCACATAAAACCATAATACTAGGTGATCTACAATGGTTACCATGATGTCTCAGCAGTATACAACATCATTAATAAAAATGAAGCATTGGAGACATTATAAGACTTCAAAAGCAAGTAATAATCAAACCAGAGTGGGTATCTTAGTGAATTTTATCATCTTCAGTGTAGTTGCCTAGACTTGATGCTATCAATCATAACAGATTTAAATAAAAATAAATAAATAAATAAATAAAAATCAGTCAGTGCAATGTAGCAATCTAACAAACCAGATTCAAATAAGATCAGTCATAATAAGACAGTATAAGTTATAAAGGGCTTCAGATTAAGTTGATAGGAAAATTAAGGATGATTACCATAATATGTCCTCTTATTTTTGGGATAGCTGACCATGTCCTCAAGTCTAGTGTAAGTAGACAAACTGGGACAGCATGCAATCCATCCAAGCAGAGTGGTGAGAATAATGTAAATTTTGAATCTTGTTACCCAATTAACAATACCCTCTGCCTCCCTTTTTTAGACACTTTCTCCCCTTTCAATCTCATGGGGTGCACTGCTTGTTTTGGGTCCCACTGCCTCCCTATATAGAGCATCTCAATGGACCCTATCTCCTGATCTACTCTGCCTGTGTTTCTCTCTGTTAATATTTCAAGGCCATCTATACTAGAGATTACAGCCAATCTTCTCTGCCTTATTTCTTCTATTCTGTTTTCCTGCCATTGGTTGTCTATTTTTCTGTTCCAGTCCACTATCTGCTCCATTCACAGAGGTCTCTCTGCCACTGTTCCTGAAATGCTCGTATTCTCATTCTCTCTCCCTAGAATGTCCTTCAGTATTTTTTGTAGGGTTGGACTGGTGGTCACAAATTCTCCTAGTTCCTCTTTGTCATGGAATCATCTTGTTTCTCCATTAATTTCTAGAGAGAGTTTTGCGGGATACATCAATTTGGGCTGGAGATTGTTCTCCTTTAGTGCTTGAATTACTTCACTCCAAGCTCTTCTTGACCTGATGGTCTGTGTCGAGAAGTCTGCTGTTATTTTGATGGGTTTTCCTTTATAGATGATCTGTTTCTTTTCTCTGATGGCTTTTAATATTCTGTTCTTATATTGAATTTCTGGGATCTTGATTATTATGTGTCTGGGTGTAGCTCTGTTTTGGTTGTAGGTGGCTGGAGTTCTGTATGCTTCGTACATCTGCATATCATTTCTTTTTTCTATGCTTGGGAAATTTTACTTAATAATTAATGTGAATAGCCTTTGTAATTCCTCTGTCTTGATTCCTGCTTCTTCATTCACATGCTTTATTCTTAAGTTATAGACCCTCTTGTCGTCTTCCAGTCTTTGTATATTTACTGCCTGCTCCCTTATTTTTAAAAGATCTTCCCTTTCGTGACCCCACATTGCAAGCTTGTGTTCAATTTTTGATAGTCTATCTTTGGTTTCTTTCAAGCAGTTTTGCCAGCTTTCTATGGAGTCTTTAGTTTCCTGATAATCTCTTTGAATCTGCTTCATGAATTCTAGGTTTTTTCTGTAATCTTCATTAAATTTTTCTCTCCTTTGTGTTCCTCTATTATTATGTTTGTGTCTTCTTGAGAGGTTCCCAGCCTTTCTTTTATTAATCTACTTATCTCTTATTTAATTTGAATTAATATTTCAGTTTTGGTCCTGCTTACGAGGTCCTGAAGATATCTCTTTATGTCTGCTACTGCTGTGTTTGATGTTGCATGTTTGCTGCCCTCAATCTCTTTTGTATTTACCACTCCTGGATCAATGTTCTCAGGGTTGGGGGCTGGGGTTTTTTTCTTGTTTCTCTCTTTCACCATGTTTTTGGTTCCTTCCATACAAGTATACAGTGTAATGCCCAGTCCCTTTTCTTGTTGGTTAAGGCTCCTCTAGAGTGAACAGACTCGGAGCTTTTGTCCTCTTCAGTAGGCTATCAGAGATTAATGTTCAGGCACAGGCAGTGTGCGCTGTCTCCTCCCCTCCGGGCCAGTCAACCTTTGCAGGCCTTCACTGCATCAGTGTGTGCTGAGCTCAGGGAATTAATTTGTAGCGACTCACTGGGTCCCAGCCAGGGGCGCAGCCTATTCCAAGCAGATTCCACCAATCCACTTGGCGAGGGGAGCAACCAACTGAAGCCACTTCCTTATGGAGTTAGGGCCCTCCTGCCCAAATCCATCATGTCATCCAGTCAGTTTCCCCTTTCCCGTGGGAAGGTCTTCTTCCCATCACTCACCACGTGTTGATGCAGGTCCCCAAAAATTGCTGGGCTCCCCAACCTCCAACTTCAATGCGGCTGCGGTGCAAATTCATGGTGCCTCTGGGTGGGTTGAGTGCAGGGTTGGTCCAGGCGAGCCACATGTAGGGTTGTTCAGCTCCGTGCTCCGGCGGCTCAAACCAGTTGCTTCGGAGCAGATTGCTTGGATTCAGGTGGCTCAAGGCAGGCATTGTGCTCGCTGATCTTAGCTTCTCTGATGGTAGCCCCAGGACCTCATATTCGAGTGGTTTTTTGAACTTTAGTTTCTTCCTGGGTTGTGAGAGTCCATCTCTATCTGTTTGGGTCTCTCCAGGGTGTTTTATTCTGGCATTTGAGCTGTCTCTCAGAGAGGGTCCCTCTCCTGCAACCTACCGGTCTGCCATCTTTGGACCTTTTTCCAATTTAGTTATCATTTAATTCCTGTGAGAATAGCATATTCTTTGTTAAAATTGCTTTTAGTACAATTTAATTCTTTTAGCAGGTAATTATCTTGATATTCTTTGTTGAAAATTTCTGATATTCCTTATGAATATTTTTACACATTAACTTCACATTGTATTATTTCAACTATGGGTTAGTATACATACATAAATATTACTACTTAAATCAATGGAACAGTTTCTTAAAAATATACATTACTTGAATTAATTCAATATAAGCTTTATCTTTTGAATAGTCTTGTTACTAGGGAAATAAATTTGTAATTATAATAGATTTTCTGCTTTGAAGGAAACTAATGAAGACATGTAAGGAAAAAAAAACACAACTACAGTACTATAAGCAAGTGCCAGTACATAGAATCAATTTAAATGTTCATCAGTGCATGAACAGATTTCAATTATGTATATACATGACTGTAATATTATAATTTATTACAAAATAGACAGATGTAGCACATATTACACTGAGCAAAGTGAGTCTGACACAGAGAGACAAACACTGCATAATGTCACTCATGCAGAATTTTAAAAAATGACCTCACTGAAATTGAGAGTCGAATGCTGATGATGAGAGACTGGGGTAGTGGAGCAGATGGGGGAGAGGGAAAAGTTGGCACCTGGTAAAATGTTTGATAAGAGAAATAATTTCGGTTTCACTAGAGTTCAACAAGGTGAATATAATTAACAATCATATGCTATATATCTCAAAATTTTAAAAGAGAGAAATTTAAAATGACTGACCATGAAGAAATGACAAAATTATCAGGTGAATGAGATGCTAATCTGCCCTGAATTTATGACCACATTCAAATGTATACATAACTGAAACATCTTTTTACCTCATAAGTATGTAACATGTAGCACATGTCAATGAAAACATGTTAAAAACAAATTATAAAAAAATAACACGGCCAACTTTGCTGAGATGTAAATTAATGATTGGGATGTCTGTGGGAAATTTAAGAATAATTAACATTTTTGGCAGACTCATATTTGTAGTTGTGAGACAGTGCTGAAACTTAGAATAAGACAAAGAAAGTGAGGAAAAACAAATACAGAGTAAAACTTCAGTTCATGAATTTAATTAATTCCAAGATTCCAGAAAAATGAACACTGTCATGTTTGTTACTTGATGCAGAGTTTACTAAGGGAAGCAAAATTTTGCCAAAGGCTTCTGTTTACCAAACAAATTGTTTGCAAACTATCAGTCATGAACTGAGGTATTACTGTATATTCTAAAACTTCATATACTTTTTTGCACATCATTTGCATATCATACATATCTATATGTATATATCAATTCATTTCAGTCTCCCTGCAAAACAATGATGTGTCACTATTCTTATTTATATTATTTGTATTTTTTGTATTATTATTTCTGTTATTTGTATGTATGTATTATTTGTATTATTATTTGTATGTAATCAGAGAAAATTCCTATATATTACTTCTCATCTCTTGGATAATATAAACCTTTATATATGTGTGCTTATTTAATTATTTTAATAATCACAAGAGAGCAGCATTATTATTATCTATAGTTTGTTTTCAAGGAATCTGAATGTAGAGAACATAAATATCTTGCTCAAGATTATGCACTGGCTTAAAAGGAGAATTAGAATTTTAATCCTGTCCATAGAACTCTAAGAAAAATTTCTATTAGCCACTCTACTATGAAACTTTAACAAACACAAATAATTTTCCTAAACCAAAGACAATAATTTTCAAACTTAGAATACAACTCCAGCTGTGTCTGCATTCAAAGTCCATGTTCAGTTCATTCTCACCGTGTCTTGGTTATTCTTCTCTCATTGCTAGGACAAAATACCCGAAACCCAAATTTTAAGGAACAAAAGGTTTATTTAGCTCACTATTTGTGGAAGTTTCAGTCCATAATCAGCTCTAGTCAGGGTTGCATGGCAACAGGGCAATGCTTCAAGGGGGCAGAAGATAGCAAAACAACAAGAGCAAACACAGGGTAACAAGACTCTTTTCTCTCTAATATTGTAATCAGGTCGTGCCTCTCTGGTAGGTATAACGCTCACGTCATCTATGTGCCCTCCTCTTGCACAGGCTGATGATGTTACAAAGCAAGGACCTAACCCCCTGCTGAATCACTGAAACTTATGACCTTCTAAAATTGACAAAATGAACAATATCTTGGAAAGGTAAGGACTTGTCCTCTACACCCCAGGATGCAGAGCAGCTGAATTAGTTAAACTTCTAGACTTCTCAAGCTGATGCAGTATATAAACCTTAACACACCATGAGATGACATGAAAAGGGCTGAAGGTTTGGAATTGAATTTATTATTTAGGCATTTTATTTAGATAATGATAGTATTTGATAGTCTAGATATTTTCATGGGAGGTAGAGTAAGCACAGGGCTACATAAAACTCTGCGTAATAACTTTCCAATAGCAAATAACTAAGAATGTCATATGAGAGTGTGTTGCTGCCAGTGAAATTATGGTTAGGAAAATGTTGGCATTGATAGGTAAATAGGTAATGGATGCTTGAAATGACCCTTTTGCATCTCAGTGTTGAGATCTGACAGCACAGTGCCAACAAAATGTTTTCAATCAAATTCACATTTTAAGAAATCCCAAGAGAGAAAGAAGAGCAATACTACCCATTGCCATAAGGTGAGTAATAAATCAAGATTTTACAAATAAGAATCAAGAATGCCTGAGCAGTTGCAATACTTCAATAAAGAAAAGAAAGAAAAGAGAGGATCAGATAAAATGAGAAAGGGAGGAATGGAATAAGAGGGAGAAAAGGGAAAAGGAGATGTCATCTGAGATGCTAACATCTGCTAGATTGTTTCCATGACAAGGCAATATACAGTCTTTTATCAGCAAAATCACTAAGATAATTAGTCTCAGGACATTTCCTTTTGATTCTTCTTCATTGAGAAGCTGCCACTCTCTCTTCCAATACTCATTCATATATCAGCCTGACAGAAATTTTTTTTAGAAATCACCCACCATAACCATTGGCATAACCTCAGTCTCTAAGCAGGGTATTCACTCTATGGAGACAAAAAAATTAACAGTCCCCACAAGTTATCAAGATAGTCCCCAGCCCTAGGCCACTGAACAGGGTACATTGTGCCACCAGAATGCTCTACATCAGTATCTCTAATGTATGATAAGGGGAGTCAGTTGTGATCTTCCTGATAGAAAGTAAGGAAAATGGCTGTCCCTCCAAAATTGTTACACAGATTTAATGCAATCCCTATCAAAATACCATTAATGTGCTTCACAGAATTAGAGAAAAATATACTAAAATTCATTTGGAACTAGAGGAGACTGTGAAGAGAAAAAACAATTGTGGGCAACAAAGGGAAGGCAGAGGGTATGAGAATACCTGACTTGAAATTATACTACAAAGCTAGTGTGATAAAAATGGCATGGCACTGGCAAAAACAGAAGATGTTGGGATAAGTGGAATAGAATAAAAATTGCAAACATGACTCCAAACACACTCAGGCACATTACACGGTTAAAGGGGCTAAACATGCTCACTATAAGATAGTTTCTTTCATAAAGCGTGCTGGAAAGACTGGCTGTGCACATGGTGAAGATTAATTAAAACCATGTCACTAAAATAAAATGAAAATGGGTCAAAGATCTAAATATTAAAACAGAAACACCAAATCTGCTGGAAGATATGATAGGTGAAACTCTTGAAGAAATAGCTATAAGTAAAAATTTTATGAACAATACTCTGATCATACAGGAAATATTACAAAGAATCAACAACTGGGATCTCATCATGCTAAAAAGATTTGCACAGCAAAATAAAAAAGAATGAAGCAATAACCCACAGAATGGAAAATTTTCTCTCTACGCTGTTCCTCAGAAAAAGGAATAGTATCTTGAATACATAAAGAATTTTTATAAAATAAGACTCCCCAAAGGTAAAGGCCCTATCCATAAATGGGCATCTGAAGTGAGTAGACATTTATCATATGAAGAAGTAAAGACATTCAACATCATTGGGCATTCAAAAGATACAAATTCAAACAACACTGAGATTCCACATCACTCTGGAAGAATAGCTATCATCAAGACATCAATCAGTAACAAATGCTAGAGGGGTTGTGTGGAGAAAAGGAACCCTTGTCTTCTATTGATGGGGATGTCAACTGGTGCAACCACTACGTAAATTGGTCTGCAGATTTTAAAAAAAAACTGTTCTGTTTCTTCCAACTTTTCTGCTACTTGGTATCTTTCCAAAAGAAATAAAAGCATCATACCACAGTGATATGTGCACAGTCATATTTATAATGGTGCAGTTTGTAATAGCTAAATCTTGGACATAGGCCAAATGTCCATCAAGGGATCAATGGATAAAGAAGATGTGGGGTTCTTTTGCTTAATATATTGAAGTACTACTCTGACATAAAGAAGGACAAAATTGAATTACTTCTAGGTAAACAGATGCACTTTGAGACCATACTCTTCAGGAAAATAAATTTGGACATGCATTTTTCACATTTTTTTCTGCTGTGAGAAATTGAAAGGATAAATAAAGACCAACATGTACAGTTGATATTGACAAACAGGAAGCAAATATTCCAATGTGAAGAGGAACAAGGGATGGGGAAAGGAAGGACAGGAAAAGAAAAAAAAGAGTAGAAGCAAAAATTGAAACAAAACTTTTGTAAATAAGGAGAGCAAAGGGGTTGAGAAAGAGGAGGGGATTGGGAGATAAAGAAAAATCAGATCATTTCTGTACAGGTATAAATTTCCTATAAAGCATGTGGTTAGTGTGTATATCTAAAGTATAATAAAGTGAATAAACTAACAGTAAACAAGAGGGGGGATCTACCAACATGTTCACTCCATTATGGTTGCCCGTTTAAATTACTTGGCAGCTTTCACCAGGAAAGGATGATTGAAAAATTTCTAAAGCCTATTCATGTAAATTGTCCTGTACCAGTCTCGCCCACACCAGGATTCCTCCCCTTCAGTCCCACTGCTTTTCTCTTGACCATGCTGAGCTGTGTATTGAGTGCCAGCTGGTGCTGGGCTCTCTGGATTGCTTTCCCATGTGGTCACTCTCATGACCTCTGACAACTGCTCATCTGTGCATCCTTCCACTGCTCCTTACTTGCTGATGGTGTCTCATCTGGTTTCCTGCCCTGGCTCCTGTACGTTATGATCAAAGTAACCAAATCCTGCTTCTCAATGCAAATGAAAAGGGTTTTAAACTGTAAATCATGCTCTGAATTATTATGAAGGGCATGACAATAAATATTCAGTTTGTTAAGTGATTAAGTTAATTTTCTTCTTGATTAGAAATGAGCAAAAATAAATTAAAATGTCAATGAGACAATATTTTTACATCTATATTTTTATCAAATCTTCAGGGGTTGATAAAATGTTAAAGGGTAAGGTATGTACTTACATTAATTTTTGAGAAAATGAATTAGTACAGCATTTTTAAAAGCTGAGTTACTTTCCCATCACTGGGACACAATTCCCAAAATCCACAACCTGAAGGAGAGATTTATTTTGGCTCATGGTTCAGTCCACACTTGCCTCTCCCTAAGGCAGAAATTACACTGTGGAGGGTCACGGTGGAGGGGAAAATGCTCAGATCTCTATGGCCAGCAAGCAAGAGAGAGAAGGGAGGAGCCTATGCACAAAAACACTCATACTTTTCCAGACCACACCAAGCAGTGGCCCACCTCCAACCAAGCTGCACCTTCTAATGGTACCTTCAGCTCCTGAACTCATCAACGGAGGAACTCACTGGGGGCCATGGCACCTATGTTCCAGTCACCTCCAAACACATGAGACTTTAGGGGGATATTTTAGGCATAAACCACAACCCAGGATAATGGACTTATTTATATTTTTAGAATGTTTTTCTATAAGGATATGCACATTACTACATTTGCAATTAAAATAAGTGCTCCTCATAACAGAAAGAACAATTATGCATTATTCAATTAAACTAACAGCTGGCAGATATGGCAAACAAAACCTGAAAATGAGGAAGTAACTGAGAAGCCTGTGTTTCTACACATAAATTCTGATGTCCCATGAAAGGGTCTCTGGGCTCTTTGGTGACACAGGAATCTCCAGGTGACTATGATCTTACAGCGCCACATCTTAAAATGGGGATGCTATGTTTGCTGCAAAGCAGGAGAATCATGGTAATTGAGCATTGATTCTCCCTTAACTAAAAGTGGACCACTCAAGAGGGATAGAAACAAAAGTTCTGGATGAGCACTCGTAGTCTCTGTTATAAGCTGTCATATAATAAATACTCAATAAAATTAAAATTGCATAATTTGTTATAATAACAGTCCACTTCATTTCCTGGAGGTGTTCATGGAAATGCCAGATTTGCTTTGAAATCCAAGACCTTTTTAAAGGGCTTACTGTGTGACAGCTGCTTTCAATCACAGGATCACATCTAAAATTTAAAGCATCTCATAAACGTTAGTAGGTAAATTTACTTCTTTTCATTCAGTAAAGCTTTCCTGTGCCACCTTTTGCAGAAATCTCTATAATCTCAGTAGGCTGAGAAATTTGTCCTACTTTTGGATGCATGATCTAAATTTTAAACTGTGTCTCTGCAACATTTCCCACTTCTGAATTTCCTCGAACACCTGTGCAGTACCATTAGGCAAACTGCAAACCAGGATATGCCTGTGGATCATTTCTATAAACCAGATGTAGCCTCAAGATGATTAATTTCTTTTCTTTTTAAATTAGAGCTAGTATGTCCACCAAAAAAACCTCATATTCCCTTCCTAGGAGAATTCCTGGGTTTTTAAGCATTCAGCCTCAGTAACTGTTTTCTTTCAGAGATTTTCATGTCTATGCTCGCCCACCACTTGCAAAGGAGGCTTTGATTTTTAACCACTTAAGTAAGCTCATTCATCTGTTGTATATATTCATTATCAAATTTCAAATTAAACATCCCATTAAAATCTTATTATAAGTATCAGCGTGGCTTAAAAAGTCATCTAACTTCAGGGTTATAGCCTGCAAACCCATAGATTGCATGCAAAATCACACTTTACTCAGAGCCCACTTGGAAAACAATTTGAAAGAGTATTGCAACTTTGAAGGGTGAGATGCCAAAAATTTAATGCCACTCTTGAGAATGAAATTTTAAGTCATTGTTGCTAGTACTCTCAGAAGGGAAGGGAGAGAAACAGGACATCCAGATGACTTTCTGATGGAGAGAGAAGGTCCTATGCCAAAAGATGATCAGATGATTCTGGAATGCTCCATGGAGAGGAGAGCACAGCCTCACAAGCAGGCAGAAGTGACAAGCGGAGCAGCAGGTCTTGATTCAGAGTTGGACAGGACGACACACTGTGGAACAGCAGAGGAAAGGTTCTGTGATGCAGGAAAGTGCTGGACAGCGCAGAGCCTTGGGAACCTAGGAGGAGCCAGCTCTCAAGCAACCACGGAGCTTGGGCAGTAGGACCTCCAGATACTGGAGTTCTCAAGCTGCTTTTCATCCCTCTTGTCATTTTCCTTCTTTAGGCCTAATTTCTTAGACTGGTGCAAGACTCCTTATCCTGTTGCATGAAAAACATCATACACACTACAAAATCAAATGAATTAGGAGACTTCAGAGACAGGAGGTTGGCCTCTGGCTAGGAGATGCGAGAACAGCATGGTCTCTTGATAAGTTCAGATAGAGGTCTAGCTCAGCCTCGTCACCAGCTATGTAACCTTGGGACAAACTGCCTAATGCTATGGGCCTTAGGTTCTGATAAGTTCTATGAAGTGCAACTGTGAAAACGTGTGTTCCATGTGTGAAGTACCTGGCTTGGTGTGTGTCATGAACTTGAGCTTGAGAGCATGGCGAAAAATTCAATGCCTGGTGGAGCACCCTATCACGAGTTTTCAGACCAGATCACAGGAAATTACAAAGGCTTTACTGGATGATGACCGGAAAACTTGGCACTTTGCATGAGATAGGTGCACATGCAGTGTTACAGTCTCTAGAGGGAGGCAGAGTTGGGCTTTGGGTTCCTCTGGAGGCTGTTGCTGCCCATGTTTGCCTTTGTAGCCCCAGAACTGAGTCCCTACTTCTCTTCATCTGAGGCTCTGGGCAGAGACCTTGTGGCTTTCTTCCTTGCAGAGGTGGGAGGACACATCTTTCCACCAGCGTCCTTTCCGCTTGCCATCCTTCCATTTCTCCCCCCCCCTTTTCCTTTATCTCAGGAGTCTCTCCCCATGGATGCAACCCTCATTCATGTCTTTGCTGATCCACCTATGTGTTGTGCTCCTGGAGGGACTGGAATAGGAAGAATCAGCATTGCGATTTTCAAATCTTGCTCAATCCTGAAGTAAGGATTTGAAGATTTTGTTGTCATTTGGCTGGCTTTTTTTGGCTACTCCCGGCTGCCCTGTTCTTGCTATCAGGCAAGCTTATGACAAATAGCAGTCGTTTGAAATATTATTTAGACCCCATAATTTAACACCCTATTTTGTGAAATTTGTTTTATGATCTGTGCATCTCAGAGAATATGTGGTGCTCTAGAACAACGGAGACAAAAATTTGACTCTGTAAATACAACTCGATAAACTTTCACTCACAAAATACATGTTTACTAAACCGGGAGAAGGTTAGTGTTCCTCAGGAACATTAGACACAAAACTTCTGCATTCAAGTCAAAGGCTAACTTCTTCCCTCTCTCCCAGGTGCTGTTCCATCCTAAACACAATCTTCATTCACCTCACCTCCAGCAAAAATCTAGTCTTCACTTTGAGTTGGCCAAATGACATTCCAAGTAATAAAGTTATAGTGTCCTTTTAATGCTACAGTCCTTTTAATGGCCTGATTTTCATGCAGTGATGTAATATCGTTATCTTTCTGAACTCTCTTATTCATATGAATATTCCACATGCTGAATCCTTTACTTTTCCAGCCAGATGATAATATTTTCATCAAATGATAATTTTTAAACTCAGTATTCCTAACTTTTTTTCTGGCTGGCTTTCCCAGGCCAGAAAAAAGTACCAAGCCATGCAGCCTCTGGGTCACTGAGGGATTCCCACTCTGTTTCACATTCTTGCTTCTGTATTTTCCCATGGTTGATGTCGGGAGTGGACATCAACTCCTTGACTTTGCTCACCCTCTTGGAAGATACAAGTAAGATATTAATCATGTGACTAGCTTAAAGAAAATCGACATCTTTGTAGTATTCTTTCCCACATCCATTTATATGTTACCTTTATTTATTTGAGGCTTCTTTTACATGAACTGACCATTAAACATTTAGAGCTGTTTTCATAAAAATCTTTTACATTGGGTTGCATTTTTTTAGGAAAACTGGTTATTTTGCTACTACGAATGGGGTGTTTTCTATGTAGTATTTTCTAACTAACTATTGCTTTGTGTGGCAAGTCTCCTGATTTTCATGCAGTGATGTAATATCGTTATCTTTCTGAACTCTCTTATTCATATGAATATTCCACATGCTGAATCCTTTACTTTTCCAGCCAGATGATAATATTTTCATCAAATGATAATTTTTAAACTCAGTATTCCTAAGTCTTATTTACAGATAGTGATAAATCTAGAATAGTTTTGAACTTTAGAGGTAATAGCTTGCATCTTTCCCTGACCTTAAAGATTACAGAATTTTATATTTAACTCTGCTTGCAATGCCTTCTAGAAAAGAATGTTCTCTAAGTTTTCTAAAAGTTAGTACATGAACTCATGTTGAAATCATTTCCGAATATTTCTGTACCCATTGAAACAATTTCATTTTTTCTTCTCTAATTTTTAATGCAAGAAATTAAAGCACAAAACCTTTTCTCGGGTTAAATTGTATTTTCATTTCTTGGGCATAACCCATTTGATCAGTTAATTCATGGTTTTGTTGAATATGATGTTATTTTACTTAAAATACTTGCTGCTAGGTGAGTGAGCACGGTTCAAGAATTCGTGGTAAGGGCTGGCCCTCTGAAGGCATTTGAATCAAGTTGCGCTAACCAGGATAAATAAGTCCAATAATTTCCCATTGTTTGGTACACTTTGAATAACATTACAAAAACTGTCATGTAATTCCTCCTGACTCTTTGCTAGAAGTGACTTCTAAAAACAGTCTATTTCAGTGGCCTGGAATTTTGAAGGCAGTTTCTATTTGTATTGTTTTTTGTTTGTTTATTCTTTTGTGTGTGTGTGTGGTTCTGCAGATTGAACACAGGACTTTTGCACTGAGCTGCATTCCCAGAATTTTTAATTAATTTTATTTACTTATTTACTGACAAAGGATCTTAATATGTCACTGAGCTGCTGAGGCAGGGCTTGAACTTGTGATCATCCTGTGTCATCCTCCCAGAGTACTGCACCACCATGGCTACATTGTTTATATTTCTTTATAGGACAAATTGTTTATTTTAATTTTTTTGAAAAAGTTGTCCATTTCCCCTAAATCTTCCAACCTAACATTATGATAAACAAAAGAAAGACCTTTTTGACAGAAATTCTCAAGCTTATACACTCACAGAGAAAATCATTTCATGAACTCTATATACCTGATATTCAATATCAATGACCATCAGTATATGGCTAGTGTGTTCCCGATGGTACTAAAAGTTTATTCTTCATAATCTCAAAATTGTTCTATCTAGTCTAATTTACTTTATGCATCCACATAAACTTAGGAATCACCTTGACTTCATCTATTCACCCCATTGATTTTGATTTGAACTGTATTCAATCTAGAGACCAAGTTGAAGACAGTGGACACTATGCTATTTTAAGCTGTCCAATTCATTGACAGAGTAAGTCACTTTAAGCCTTCAGGTCTTCTTTTTTTGTTTCTGTGCTAAAATTGAGATCTTTGATCCATTTGATTTTAGTTTAATACATGGAGAATTCTGGGTCCAGCCTCAGTCTTCCAAGTGTGGATAGCCAGTTTTCTCAGCACCATTTATTAAAGAGACTGTCTTTTCTCCAGTGTATGTTTTTGGCCTTTTATCAAAGATCAAATATCTATATTCACTGGAGTTGTTTCTGATTCCTATGCTCTGCTTTATTTATCCACACACCTGTTCTTGTGCAGACGTGATGCTGCCTTTATTACTGCATCTTTGTAGTATAACTTTACATCTGGGATTGTAGTATTTCTTGCTTTGTTCTTGTATCCCAAGGTTGCTAATCCTAGTCTCAGTCTCTTCTGGTTCCATATGAATTTTAGGATTGTTTTTTCTGGATGTGTGAGGAATGCTGTTAGAATTTTGATGAGATATATAATTTGATTATATATAATGAAATTGAATTAAATTTATATATCAGTTTTAGAAATATGGCAATTCTAACGGTATTGGTTCCGCCTAGCCAGGAATAGGGGGTATCTTTCTGTTTTCTGATGTCTTCTTCAGTCTTCATTTTCAGAGTATTATGGCTTTGTTTGCTCAGGTCTATCACTTTTTCAGTTAAATTAACTGAAATTTGTTTTAATTTTTATGCTATTGTGAAAGGTATAATTGTCATATTTTCTTCCTTAGTGAATTCATCATTCATACCAGTAACTTTATTGTTTGTGATGTGTTGATTTTGTATCTTTTTATGTTGCAAAATAGTTATTAATTCTAGTATTTTGGTGGAAGGTTTTGGTCTTCTATGTAGATGATCATGTTCCCTGAAAACAGTGATGACTTGACTTGACGTCCCCCTTTCGTAAGCATACCCCTTATATTTCTTTCTCTTGTCTCATTACTTTGGCTAGTTTTTCAAGGACTGTGTTGAACAGAAGTGGTAATAGTAGATATCCTTCTATTGTCACCAATTTTACAGGAAAAGTTTTCAGTTTTCCCCATGTAATATGATGGTGGCAGTATGTTTGTCATAAATGGATTTTGTCAATGTGAATTAAGGTCTTACTATCCATTTTTAATTGAGGGTTTTAATCCCAATAGGATGCTGGACATTGTCAAGGACTTGTTTTTACATCTATGGAAATGATCATTTTTTATCATTGCTTCTGTTTATAGATTATACGTACTGATTTACATGTGTTGAATGTTCCTTTCATCCCTGGAATGAAATATTCCTGGTCAGGATTTTAATTTCAGCTATTTTAAAGAGTCTGTACAATTCTCATGATAGTTATGACTTTTACTTCAATAATTAATAATAAGCATTTTTCGTGTTTCTTGCCAGATGAGTATCTTCTCTGATAATGGTGTTTAACTCTTTTACTCATTATTTAAGTTATTTGTATTTCAGTTTGTAAGAGTTCTTTGTAAGTTCTGATTATAATTTCTATTATATAGTGTTGTAAATATCTTACATTTTTATTGAACATAGTAAAATACATTACATTTTATGATAATTATATTTATTATATATAAATCTATGAAAAACACCAAAGAACATTGCTATGATTCTTACTTTAAACAGTATATATATAAATAAAATTAGGAAAAAATATATAAATACAAATATATGTATATATATATATATATATATATATATATATACTTTTTTATCCTCTTTTTTAATATGTGATGCTCCAGCTTTTCTTTTGGGGTGTTTTTACATCTGCCTGATATTTCTTTACATTTTTTGTAGTATGGCTCAAAGGCAATGGGTGCACTTATCTTACACTATCTGAAATAACTCTATTTTGTATTCATTCCTAAATGATACTTCTACTGGATGTATAACTCTGAGTTAATTTTTTTATACGGTTTTAGGTTTCACTAAAGGAATGGAATCAATTCAAAATATGTGTGTCATTCCACAAGGAAATTTGTAGCTAGGCGTACAAGGTCAGAAGGGGCAGAGCCCCAGTGGCCATCTGCATAATCAGAGGTAGACTAACCCAAGTGCTCATCCACACCTGGAGAGCTGGAGGATCCAGCAGCAATGAAAGGCTGAGACCTCTCAAGCTCACTGTGGTCCCTGACCTGAGTGTGAGCCAGGAGGCTGAGGGGTCAGCACTGGAAGTCTGAAAAGTCTCCACAGAAGAGGCATCCAAAGTCAGTGTGGAAGGCCTGAACTCTTCCAGAAAGAAGAAACAATTCTTCCTTCACTTTTCCCTTTTCCTTGCACCGGGAGGTACAAGCCTGTTGGTTGGCCACACATTAGGGGAAGGATGAGTCTTTCTTCCCCTAGTTTGGCTGATCTACATGTCAATGGTCCACAGAAACACCTGGAGCTTCAACAATCTGCTAGCTGACATGTGACAGTTAACAGCCACGCACACTATTACTGCCTTATTCCAATTGCTGGCCTCCTTGGTTTCTAAATGAAGAATACAAAGTCTTTGTATCATCGCTCTTATTTTACAGTTTTACTTTTGGTTTCTTTTTTTTTGTTTGACCATGTTATTCCTAGACATGAAATTCTTTAAATTTGTGCTGTGAATGATTCACCAAACATTGTATATCTAGAAACTTAGTTCTTTTTCCATATTTGAGACCTTTTAGCCATATTTTTGAGTACATATCTGTTTTGCTCATTTCCCATCTCCATCTTGACCTCCAGTTTCCCATGTATTATATGATTTGGTATTTTCCTGCAGTTGTTTCAGACTCTGTTTCTATTCAATTTCTCTGCCTTCTATCTTCAGAATAGGTGATTTTTATTTATCATTCAGGTTCACCATTTGTTCTATGACTTCTATCTTGCTTTGAAAAAATTACTAACATTTTTGTATCCGATACTCTATTCTTCAGTTATAAAAAATGTATGGGTTCTTCTCACATTTATGTTTGTTGAAATTTACTGTATCTTCATAGTTTAATAAGTTTCTTTTAATTCACTGAAAATAATTACAATAGCTGCTTTAAAATCTTCATTCAATCATTGTAACATGTATATTTTCTCAAAGACCAGATTATGTTTTTCTGACCATTGTATATCAAATTATTTTGGATTTTATCTTTATTGTGACTCTTAGATTTCTTGTATGACTCTGAAGACTACTGATTTTTTAAATTCATGGGTAATATGTAGGCTGGGTTCAAACTGCAAACCATGTCTTTAATAAACTGAAATATCAGTTTGATTGTTTAAATCATAACTGTAAATTTTTTCACATTATATGATGCATATGCAAATGAGTTTCTCCAGAGACTTGATTTGAATTTAAACTTGTAATTAGAGTATCACCTTTTATGGTACTTTGCTCCCAAATCTCCCTTCTCACAAATACAGGAACATGGTTGCTTTGGGGACTTTCTTCTACTTATCTCAAATACTTTATTTTGGAGATGTATTGGTTACACTCACCCTGAGGACAATGGATGGGTATGTATTCTTGCATGCCAAGGAATTTATTCTACGCCAATTTCTTGCTGCATGTTTTGACTCCCATCCAAATTTTGTCTGCCTGTGTGCAATTCCAAAAGCACTAAAGCAGATCTACTTTGAACAATTTATCCAAGTTTTGTAACACTTATTTTTGGAAAACATATTTGTTAGAAGTTCATTCCATACTAGAGATAAAAATTGCTTGACCTACATACTTAATTAGTTTGCTTCCTAAAGTACACAATTTTTAATAAATTATATTAAAACTACTTCAAACATTACTTTGGTCAACAATTCCCAAGTAATTATAAGATCTCATATTAAATCTCTTATCAAAAATTTGTCCTCACATAAAACATTTTATGTGCATGCTTCAATCCTGGGAGCACAAGGTTATCATAATGACACACATACACACACACACACACACACACACACACGAAATTTATTATGGCAAAAGCTGTATTTATAGCACCAGAGCAAACTGAGACCCAAAGCAGGAAAGCTATTTTCCAAGGCAAAGTATAAATCCATGGCTGAGAACCAGTTTCTTAAATGCTCAATGAAATTCCTTATCAGCAGTCTTTAATCAAAGAAGATAACCAATAATCCATTTATAGTGGCCTCTCAGCCTTCTCAGTTTAGTCTCAGTTTAGTCTCAGTTTAGTTAGACCTATGACTTGCTCTAGCAGATGTGATGTTTGCAAATTTGACACAAGAAAAGGTGTAAAAATTGCCATTGGGCTCACTTGCTTTGGATTTTCCAGTATGATAAGATGCCCAGCATTGCCTAGTAAAGGATGACACAGATGGAGCACAGCTGGGGCTTCCCCATCACCTCTGCCAAAACATTTGTACATCAGCCGCAGCCAGCTGATTTCCAGTCCTGTGTGTGAACCTTGCTAAGATTAGCTGGGCCCAACACAGTTCAGCTAAACCTGCCAACTAGAGAGTTAGTGAACTGATGATTATCATATACTATGGAATTTTATGGTTGGTTGTTATAAGGCATTATTGTGACTAAAAATAGATGACATACACATATCATATTTTATTTCAAATCTCTCCAACCTGACCACCCTCTATCTGCTGCAATGCTTATCAAAACCTATATTTTCAGTATTTACACTGAACAATTCCTGGGTTTCCTAGGACAACATAATATACTTTTCTTGTTTCCCATTTCCGCTCTCTGACATTGTGTGTGTGTGTGTGTGTGTGTGTGTGTGTGTGTGTGTGTGTGTGTGTGTTTGTGTGTGTGTAAGTGTTTGTGTGTGAATTTATGAATGGTTTATTTTTGTTACAATTTAATTTACAGGTGGGAAATGAGGTTGATATTTTATTTTACTGCTTCCAAAACCTTTGCCTTTTCTATTTGGGCCATATAAGCTCTGCTTAAAATAGATCCTTGTCAATAACCTAACATCATCAGATGTTGGAAGACATTGTGCACAGATTTCGATCACCTGTATCTACCATCTACAAAATGCTGTCAACATGAATAAATGTGAAATTTCTTTGACAATAACATGATTTGGCAAGTTTTCTATATTTATCCTTTCTGTGTTTATACATCAACCTTCTGGTCATTGTTCCAGCTCTAATTTAATGTTAATTTACTTAAGTGTCCTCCTTTCTACCTTTTAGTTAGTGACTGGCCAAGTTGAAAGTTTACACAGCTCGCTAGCTTTCTACCTTGTTTAAACTCCTTCACTCAATGATGGTTTTATCCCTAAACTTTATCATTCAGAATACATGCCCACACTCACATCCTAATAATCTATGGGGACAGTTGATCCTCCAACATCTTCAGTGTTACTGCTTTGCCCCATATATCACTCCTGCTTGTCACTGCAGTTCTTTTGCACTTCAGCCCTACTGTGTTTTACTAGACTTTTTCACTTTTTCCTAAAAAACCTTTCCAAGTTCTCCTCAATTTTTCACCTACTTACCCAAGACACACAGTCTATTAGTTCACCTGTCATTGTCTTGTTGACCTTCCCTCTTTGATCATTTGGGCTTCCATTTTTGTGAGCCCAGCACAATGCTTTCTTTCAAAGTCATGCAAATGTTTACATCCTCAAAACCCATAAAGTTGCTAAGCCAAGCCACCATAAGCAGGACACAGCAGTGGGAACGCATCTTTTTCTCTTCTCTTTCTCTCATAGATATCAGCTCTTTCCCTCAGAATAACATCCTCTCACACTCACGTGTGGGGGAGGTTACCAAGTCAGTTTTTCCCTTCTTCTTTATTTTAATGTCCTTCTTTCATTGTATTAAAAAAAATTAAGATGCTTTTTCTAGGTGCAAAAAATACACACTTCTCACTTTTGATCCATGATCATCTTTCTTTCTCTGCAAAACCAAAATTTACAAATAAGTAACCTTCATTTTTTTCATTTATATTCTTTAATTTCATTTATCATTACAATTTACTACAGTGAGGCCTATATCTACACCATCCCTCTGAGTTTCCTCTCTGTTAGGTTACACCCTGCTGATTCTGCATAGAGACTTCTAATCCCAAAACTATTTTTTAAAATTTTATTTAAAGAGAAAAAAAAAAGAAAAACAGAAAAAAGTTACAAATAGTACAGAATTTCAAAAAAATGTAAGAAATCACTAGTTGATAAATTACATAGTGTCTTCTTAGAAATAGTTGTTCATATTACAAAATTAAGGCATACAAAGGGGACATTCAAACAGTGAGGCTGCAAACAGTTATGTTCAACGATCCAACAAAAACCTAGTAATACGGTTATCAATCCTACACACTTAAACATACATGCTATCCTTTAGAGCACTTTCTTTCCCTCTTTTTGCTTTTTAAGTCTATTATCTGTATAGTTATATCATGTCTCTGTTTGCTCAGTATCTTATTGATCTGTTTTGTTGTTGTTATTTCCTTTTTAATCACCTTATATAATTCTGTTATTTTGTTTTTGATTTCTCCTCATCCATGTCACATGGATCAGCTTTGATGGAGTTGGGAGGTTATGGAGGTATTTTGTTACTTGTTTTCTCATGTCTATTTTTTTATTTGATTTTTTATTAACTTGGAGACAGTAATATACAACAAAGCAGGATGGAATAAAGCCCATTGAGACAGTGTAGTGAAGTTGGTACAGAATATCACAGCAGGTTACCGGGGCAACAGTAATAGGCAACATTGTATATCTCATTATCTTTACAATAGTCGTTACTTCAATCAGGTACAGCAAAATCAAAAGAAATACACAATATTATAGAACTTATCAAAACAGAATATGGAATAGAGCAACACAGTTAATCAGGACAAAGCAAAAAGGTGATAAAAATATCTGCCTTCAAAGAGATAGTTGAAGAAAATTCCCCCCACTCGCTGCATTACATAACTTCAAGCTCCCAAGAGATGCCAGGATCCCTGGATCCCAATTGCTAATGGGGAGTAGAAGGTATGTTTGATTCTAAGCCCGTGCCCCGGTAGGCAGCAGGCTGGTTGCTGGGTTGCTCAGCACCCTAAGTTCCAACATGGCATGGATCTCAGGAAACGCTGTTGTTTCTTGCTTCTTGCCCTGGGGTGACCGCGGCTTGCCAGACCACAGCCACTTACCAGGGCAGCAGGCTGCTTGCTGCATGGCTCAGTGCCCTAATTTCCAACATGGCCCCCCAAAACTATTTTTAATAGTGTTGATGTTTGGCTTTTAATTTCCTTCCATTTTGTCCTATAATTAGTAAAGACTCAAAGAATAAACATATTTTTCCAAAACTTTTTAAGGGTTCATACTGTTTCAAATAAGAATGAGACATTATTTTCAAACATAACAATATTTTTTTGAAGTTTTGGCACAAAAGGCACGCTTCTGGTGGATGAATGAGAAATGCCAGTTTACAAAATTCAAAGGACGTTTGTCCCAGAGGCAGTCTAAGACTTTCCCAGCTTGCCCTTCTACAGAATATGCCTTTAAAGATATCTTAAAATTTTCACAGCACAATTATTAATTTGTAAACCTTCTTCTTCCATAGTAGAGATTTAGAGATCGAAATGCCATTCATGAAAGACATTTTGCTCCAACTTTCTAATGATTTTTCAATAATGGAAACAAAATAATGTTTAACAGGAGAATGTAGGACAGTGAGAGTCAGTAAGAAATTCCAAACTACACCATTCCTTCTTTCTGCACTCTGCACTTTTCTAAAGTGATACATGGCTCTTTTTTCAGTTTGAACATAGTTATGTTTCATTGCACAAACACTTCTTGACTGACAATGTTTTTGTTCTGTTTTGTTTTCTGTTTCAATAAATGCACCTAGTTGGAAAATGTGTTAAGAAGGGAATGCACTGAATATGCCTAAGCTAAGCGACACAGTACACCAGAGTATGAGTTATGCTTAGGTTGTGTGGCTGGCTGGGAGTTGCACTTTGATGCTCATGCTGAACATTGCTAATCTAGGAAAATTTAAAAATTCAAAATTTTATCTCTGCATTGTATTGAAGGTCACCCCTTTTGCACCATTATAATGCTGAAGTTTCCCAAACTGAACCACCATCATTCGGGTCCAGTTACTGTGAATGTGGTATTTGTATTAGTCATTCTCCAACCACATTAATCCTGAAAATTGTCATGCTCTCCTCTTCAATATTGTATCATTAGGACTCTCTATACCTCATGGCTCATCACAGAATGAGACAGAGAAGAAAAGACATAGGCAGATTCTTCCTTTTGCATTGCTGAGGTTTGGGCTATCCTTGGATCTCTTCTAGGTAATCCATCACCCGGCAACCCATGTTCATATCTCCACTGCCCACTGGGCTCCAGTCACATCACTTCTTTCTGCATTCCAATTTAGAACTAGGCATTGAAATACATTCCAGTATTTATTTCTTTAGTGCCTATATTATTTTTCTATTGCTATCAGATGAATTTCCCAAACCCCAAGCATTTAAAATAATAAATCTCTAATATCGCAGTTTCTGTGCAGCCAGGCAGAGATGATCTTGTTTGAGTTTTCTCATGAGATTTGCTTACTGGTAAAGCAGGTATCTGCTTTCAGTTGTCTACATGGTGTCTTACTACATGAGGCTCCCAACAGTCAGCCAGATGCTCCCAGGGTGAAAGATGCAAGAAAGGGAGAGTGGGTGTGCTCACAACAGAAGCCAAGCGCTTCTAGGAGCGCAAATCTGGAAGCCAAGACCCATGACTTCTGCCCTATTCTATTCATTAGAAAGGAGTCAGGGTAGAATTTTACACTGACATGATTTTTCTTCCAGCACCTTGAAATTGTGACTCCATTATTTCGCATTTGCTCTGTTTTTTGTGAAAAATGTGCTTTTTTTCCTTAGTATTCTTTTTTTATACAACGTGTTTTTTTTACTCTGACTTTGAAGCCCCGTATCACACTGGGTTTGAACAAATTTATTCTTATATGCAGTGGTTTTATTTTATGTTTCTTATTATATAGTTGTATTGAGCTCCTTGAATATTTGCAAGTATTTTTTTGTCAAATTAGGAAAATTTTCCTCCAGTAGTTGTTTCCTTTTTTGTCATCTCATTATAGGGACTCCAATTTATATGTGCAAGGCTGCTTGAAACTATCACAGCTCAGTGATGTTTTTGCATTGGTTGGAGAAGTGATTTTTTTTTTACTTTCTGTTCATTTTTCACAGTTTATGCTGCTATTTCTATGTGTTCACTAATCTTTGATTCTGCTATGTCTAATGTATAAATAATCCCATTTAGCACATGTTTATAGCAATGTTTATTCTCTAGAAGTTTAATTTGGGTATTGTGATATTTTCCACATTAATATTTAATTTCATTTGTTCTTGCAGTTATAGTAACTCAACCTCTGTAAAGGTCCTCAGAATTCTCATCTCATTAGAGCATCAGTTCACATTTCAAAATCTTATTATGAAGTCACACATGAATCAGGCTTTTCTGTATACTTCTTTGAATAAAATTCTCTAGGAACAGTTTCTCTTCATCTCTGAACTTCTGGAAATTAAAGGAAGAAGTAATTATTCTGTCCAAAACAACTCCCAAAATACTAAGTAAAAATGGATCCATGATAATAGCTATAGATAATTGTGTTTTAAAAAAAGGAAGCACCATTCCAATTCCACGGGCAGTTCTCAAAAGCAAAACTTGCAAGTGTCATGGTCTTGGGCACTGCATCCAGAGCCTTTGCATGGAGTTTTATCTCCAGTTGCTTTCATTTTTTACTTTGAGTTAGGGTCTCACCAAGATGTTAATTTGCCCAAGCAGGGCTCAAACTTACTATCTTCCAGCCTCTGCCTCCTAGAATGCTGGGATTATAAGATTTGCACCCTTACACTTGGGTGTTAATTTTAATGTTTATGAGTTTATTGCTCTTATGTCTATTGTTTCTCTGGTCCGTACCACATAATTTATTTTGGGAAGCATCCGCATATGCATTTGGAAAGAATATGCTGAGATGACTGGAGTCTGTCGCCCAGCTCAGCAGGACCGCCTTCACTTTAAGGCGGAATAAGATTCCACTCTATGAAGATAGAATGCTTTTCTTTATCTGTTCACCCATCAATGGGCACTTGGGTGATTCGCATATCTTGGCTACTGTGAATAATGCTTCAGTGACTGTGAGAATGCAGATAATTCTTTGGGATTTTGCTTTCGCTTCCTTTTTTAGTTCTATTTTTTGATGAAATATTTAAGGTTTGCTATGTGTAAGCTTATGATATCTGAAAACAGAGATATTTTGCCTGCTTTATTCTGACTTGGCTGCATTTCCTTTCTTGTCTTGCCTGCTTTCTAAGTAGGACTTTGTTCCACTTTGACTAGTAGTGAGCATGGGATTCCTTTGTGTTATTCTGATCTTAAAGGAAAAACTGACTGCTGCTCACAAATCAGTAGGCTGGTAGTCATAAACTTGTCACATATATCCTTTATTGGACTGAGGTGTTTCTTTCTTTGTTGAAGATGTCAAGAATTTATAAAGTGAAAGGAATGTGAAATGTGTGCAAATGTTTGCATGCATCTGTTGAGGCAATCATATTTGGTCATATTGATAATATGATCAACCATATTTATTTATTTATTTATTTAATTATTTATAAATATGTCATTCACAAATCATATGTGTCTGCCTATATTGAATATTGCTTTATCTCACGATAAACCCCACTTGATCACCATGAATGATCCTTTTAATCTGATGTTGAATTCAGTGTGCTAGCATTCTGTTGATAATTTTCTGGTCGCCGTTCATGAGAAATGTTGAACTTTCATACCCCTTTCTTGGAAATCTGTTGATAATTTTCTGGTCGCCGTTCATGAGAAATGTTGAACTTTCATACCCTTTTCTTGGAAATCTTTTGTCTGCTTTTGGTATCAGGATAATATTGGTGATTTCAACTGAGTTTGTAAATTTTCCAGTATTTTCCATTTTTGAAAGAGTTTGAACTCTCATTCTCTCTGTCTTTCTCTGCTCTTTCTCTTTTTTCCTGAACCTTTTGAGATTTAGTTACAGAGGTCATACATATTCACCTATTTTAGACAAAAATGTTTCCTAAGAACAAGGACATGGCCTTACATAACCCCTTATTTAATATCAGTTAAATTAGCAAATTCAAAATATTTACCATAAATACAAAATGCTATTTAATAAACAAGCCACACAAGAAACTTACCAATTGTCTCAACTATATCCTTTACAGAGAATTCATTTTTGACCAAGGATCAAATCCATTTCAGCAGGTGAGTCATATCAGTTTGATTTGATGTAATGATGTTAACACAGATTTTTCCAATAGAAGATAACTGTTTTGGTATTTTTATATATTGTTCATTGTTCTAATTATTCTCATGCTGATGAAAGTATGAATGGGTATTTATGAGAAACATGCTTTTATATATTTGATTGTTTTCAATTGTAGACAAAATAGAAAATGATAGTGAGACTGAGTATTAATTTTCTTAAGGAATTCATTGTAGATATTAATGAAACTGACTGCAATATTTCAATAAATACATATGGTGGAGATAGAGTAAAATTTTCATAACTACATTTCTAGTAATTATTTTCTTTGTTCTGATCTAAAAATGGAAAAACACTCAACTAATACCTAAATGTGTGAACGGTAAGACTGGTCAATGGTTAAATACTTTTCAATAAGTCTGTATATCTGAAAATGCCCTTCAGTTGCATTGACAGAATGAGAAGGGTACTATACAATTAAATAAACTGTAGGCTCATTTGCTTTACTATAAAACTACTTTATTATTAACTTACCTGTTGGAATTACATATTAGAGAGAAAAATTCTGTGCACAGCCTAGTTCTACTCCTCATTAAAAATAACCATCAATATGATTAATAAAGATTTTTAGCTTTAATATTTGTCAGATTCTTTACTTAGTGAGAGTATTCTATGAGTTATTTTTAATTAAGTTTAGTCATATGTTTTAAACATACATAATAAAGAGTTTCATCATAGGGATTTTATACCTGTACGTGTCTTATCTCAATTCTTTTTGATTTTCATTCTCCTATCCTCCCTTAAATCCCTCTTCCTCTCCTTAATTACAAAAGCTTATTTCTATTTTGCCTTCTTTTCTCATTTTGTTTATCTTCCTTTCTTTCACTTCCCCCTCCCTCCCCTTTAGTTTCACTTCTCAATTGAGCATTTTCATCCTATGTCATGCTATCCAGTATCCATTTTGGTCCTTCTTTACATTTTCTGTTTGTCACACCAGAAAAGCAGTGCAATATTTACACAGGTGTGTTTGAACTATTTCACTTAAAATTATGGTCTCAAGTCCATTCATTTACCTATAAAAGTCTCAAATGTATCATTTTATGGCTGAGTAGTTCTCTGTTGTATCTAAAAAAAAACAGCCCACGTCTTTTTTTTTTATCCAATCCCCAGTTGATGAGAATTTGAGTTGTTTCCAAGATTTAGTTATTAAAAACTGAGATGCTACAAACATGGGGGTGCTCATATCGCTGTGGTGTGATGTTTTTTAAATCTTTTGGGAAGATACTAAGAAGGGGAATACATGAGTCAAAGGAAAATCCTAGTTTCAGTTTTTTGAGTAATATCCACACTGATTTCCACAATATTTGCATCAGTCTACACTTCCACCAACAGTAGAAAGGGCTCCTTTTTCCCCACGGCCCGACTAGCATTTGTTATTGTTTGATTTTGTGGTAATAGTCATTCTTTCTGGAGTGAGATGCAATCTCAGAACTGTTCTATTTTGCATCTCTTAAATGACCAATAATAATGAAGATTTTTCATATTTATTTGCTGTTTCTACACCTATTCATTATAAAAGCCCTATAGAAAATTGGAATAGATTATCTTCATCTCAATCTGATAAAATTTATCTATGACAAACCAATGGCCAGCATCATACTAAATGGTCATGAAGTGAAAGCTTTCACTCTAAAATCATGAACAAGACAAAAATGTTCACTATCACCACTCCTACTCAGTATGGTTTTGGAAACATTAGCCAGAGTGATTGGACAAGGGAGAGAAATAAAAGGAATAAGGATAGGAAAGGAAATAATTAAATAATCATTGTTCACAGGCGACATGATACTCCACATAGAAGATTCACAAGCTACAACAAAAGACTTCTAGATTTAATAACCAAATTCAACCACACAGCTGGATATGACATTAGCACTAATCAATAGCATTCCTGTATATGAATAACAAATTCACTGAGAGAGAATTTGGGGAAGCTGTACCTTTCATAATGACATCTAAAAGAAGCTGAAATACTTAATAATAAACCTAATACAGGAATCTTTTACAGATCTTTACACTGAAAACTATGGTCTCTGAAAGAGGAAACCAAAGAGGGTATCAGAAAAAGGACAGATATCCCTTGTTCTTGAATCAAAAGAGACAACATAGTGAAAATGGCCACACTCCCCAAATTGTTGTGCATATTCAATATAATCCCAATCAAAATTTCCATAGTATACCTCACAAAACTAGAGAAAATATTCCTAAAATTTATTTGGAAGCAGAAAAAAGCTAGAGTAGCAAAGAAGATATCCTGGGTAACAATGGCAAGGCAGGAGGTATCACAATTCCTGACTTGAAATCATTAAAAAGTGATGAAAGCAAGCAGTGTGACACTGGAACAAAACAGAATTGAGGATCAGTGGAACAGATTAGAAGATGCAGTGAGAATTCAAAAAATACTCAACCACCTTATCTTTTAAAAGACCTAAATACCCGCACTGAAAAAAAGGTCACCTCAGCTGGGGATTTAGCTCAGTAGCATAAGTAGTTACCTGGCAAGCATAAGTTTATGAGTTTGATCCCCAATATGGAAAAAAAGCAAGGGAGAAAGAAACATGATCTCTTTAATAAATGGTGCTAAGGAAATTGGCTCTCCACATGCCAAAGTAAAGAAATTAGACCCATGCCTCTCACCTTGCACTACATTAAAATAAAAATAGATCGAAGATCTAAATATTAAAACAGAAACACTAATTTTTCTGGAAGATAGAAGAGGTACAACTTTTAGATATGTGTACTCAAAGACTTTATGAACAAAACTCAGAATGCAGGGGAAATACTACAAACAGTTGACAACTAGGATCTCATTAAAAATGATTTGCACGACAAAAGAAACCATCAACAGAGTAATGAGAATACCAACTGATTGGGAAAAAGTTTTGCTAGGTTTGCCTCAGACAGGGAACTATGTTGAATATAAAAAGATCTTTTTAAAAAGTCACCCTCCACAATTTAATGATCCAAAACAAAAATAAGCATCTGAAGTGAATACACACTTCGCTGATGAAGAAATAGAAATGGATTCCTTTACTTTTGAAATACCAAGAAAACAAAGTTGGAAAAAAATAAAAACCATGCAGAAATAGAAGCGAAATAATGTGTGTTTCATGGGTAAATTTCTCTTACACTCTTAGGGTGAGAATTGCAAATATCTGTGATACAGAGATGTTTGTTTGCTGTTCTAGGCATGGAATTCAGAGTACTGTACACGCTAGAATACAGCTCTACCATACATCTGCAATCCCACGTATGCACCCTTTCCTAATTTTATTATAACTTCCATGCTGCTTCCCGGGCATTCTCTTATTCAGATATTTTATGCTAACGTAAAACATTTACCATCATGTAAACAGAGAAGCCAGTGGTGTATATAGACCTAGAATTATGTAGAACTATGGGTAGGTACGCGTGTAGGCAAATATTAATCTATATCTAAAAATAGAATTTCTCTTTGAACTCAAGTGGTGTTCAGTATTTATTTAAAATCAAGAGACACAGAGTGCTGCCTTTTTTTTCTATTTTTTATTTGAAACAGAATAAAACAAAAGGGGGCAGTACAGAGCAGATCAGAACAGGACAACATAGGCAACACAGTATTTTACATTAAGACAACTGGACATCAACAGTAGCTAACACCATATCTCTTACTCTGCTATAGTTGAGCATAGTTTCAAATACAATAATATCAAACATAACACAATAGTATAAAGCCATGCATAGAGTGAAAGAATTACGGGGCTTTCTGAACTGAATAACAGAAAATGATCAATGGGTACTATAATATCTCATTTTCAATAAAATAAATTTTCTTCAAACTGTCACACATATTCAAATTCCAATAAGACACAATGTGATAGATAGAACCAACGGTAGTAGAACAAAAGAAGCATGGTAGGACTTCTAAGAAGGATGATATTAAATCAGCAATAGCTGTCATAATGTTTTGTTTTCTTCAAAACAGCTGTTCATATCATCACGTATGATATAGTCAAACAAAACAGGATAAAACCATTCCAA
>PVJX010021139.1:0-32304 GCA_004027295.1 Dolichotis patagonum
GAATCTCAGGCAGGCCAGGCCTCCTTGCCTTGTCCCAGGCAGGTCTCCAGGAGGTTCCCTGCGTGTGAAGGGCCTACAGGTCCCAAAGAGTCAGGCCAGAATGTTGGTTTCTGAAAAGTCCCCGATCCCAAACAGACCTGGCCAAGATGCCAGTCTCCACAATATTCCCAATCCAAACAGCCTGGGCCACTCTGCGGGTTCGAGAGTTTCGGGTCCCAAAGAGACAGGCCGAGATGCAGGTCTGTGCAGACTTTGGATCCAAACAGCTCAGGCCACTCTACGGTCCGGGAGTTTCGGGTCCCAAAGGGACAGCCTGAGATGCTGCTTTCTGGGAGACTTCCTGGGCGTGGAGCTGCGCTTTCAAAGATGGTCAGCCACAGAGTCGGATGAGGAAGCATGCAGAGGGCGTCTACACACTGGAGGCTGAAGGATTCAATGCAAGACCTGGAGTTCACCTTAGGGTCTCATGCAAGTCCAAACCAGCAGGCTGATGGGTCTGCAACAGAAGGCTGAAAGCTCTATGATGGAAGGCTGAAGAGTCTACACTGGAAGCCAGGAGACGAGGTCCAACCAAAGGTGAAGACTGGAGCTTCTCCCAAGAACGAAAATCGAGTTCTACAGTTTTAATAAGATATATATAAGCCTCAGATTACCATAATTTTATTGTTTGTCCTTTAATAAACATTGTATTCCAAATCAATTTGAAGAACTGATAGTCATTTCCCACATCAATTCCCACTGTATCACTTATGCATGTTTGTTCTAAGAATAATTTCATAATGGTTGGGAATATTTAAAGATTTCTTTGCATGGAGTTCCTATCACCAATCCTGTGTTACTACATATTCTAGGTTTAAACACAGTTGAAACTAACAATAACAGAATGACGAGATAGGACCCTGCTTCTTTGTCTTTAAAATCATTATGCTAAGATCATTTAGAGTTTTTATTTGTATGAAATTCCTTTAAAGCTGAGCCAAAGTTAGAGCTGTGTCGTATAACTATGTACAAAAGCTTCTCTCAGAAATTGTAGTGAAATTTAAAACTTGCTATGTAAATTACTGGCAAAAATTAATTTCTTCCTCCCTAGAAATTATTAAATTTCCAACATGGTAGGAGCTTCTGGAGATGCTGCTGATGTAAAGCACCAGTTTGGAGGTATCCTCGACTCCTTTGGGTAATTATTGCTAATTACTACTATGTATTAGCAATTAATGCAAATTGATCCCTGCCACGTACCACAAGGCTTCAGCACTGTACACTCCAATGCTGTTACAAACCAAATATTTCAAAATCTCTTGTTTGAATCTTTGACCCCTTTTATCATTCTTTTCAGAGCTAAATAGTAGTCAACTTGACTAGAGCAGTGAGGGTCTATTTGTAAGATTTCTCAAGGGAAAGGATTATATTGAGGGCAATTTAGTTTGCCAGTAACAGTAAGTGCCAGACCAAGAACCTAATTAATAAGAATTTGATTTGACTGTTGACCAAATCCAATCAAAGCTAGAAGGAACACTTCTGATTTCTCATAACCCTTTATCTCGATCCATTGTATAGCATATTCACTTTTAACTTTCATTATGTTTACCTGCACAGTGGAATCTCTCTTTAGGTATATTCACGTTGCCTTATATCTTTCACACAGTATCATGGCCAGATCCATAACACAAATTCTAACATCTGTGATAGCTAAATGAATGACCAAAAGCTTTTCCTGTTCATTACTATTTGTGATACACCAAAAGAATAACTTAACCAACTACACCAGAGTGGTAGACATCACAATGGATGATCAGTTAATCAAGGGAAGCAGTCAGAATTAAATTTGCGGACTTCTATATCTCTAGACTCAGGGATGATTTTTCATCTGCTTAAATTTAAGATCCTCTCCAAAGAAAACCATTATTTCAAGGTTCTTCAGATGTAAAGGAGAAAACACAAAATGCACACATTCATTTCCTGAAGGCTTCAATGGTGGCACCAGCACACATAACACTTCGTCTGCCCCACCTCAGAGCAGCAGCAGGGCTCATCTTTGTTCTCGTAGCCTTGTCACCTTTTCATTTCCTTCAGCTGTGTATGTCTTCAAGTCTTTTGTCTGCTGCCCAGAGAATGAGTATTATCTTAAAGAATAAACGACTGCTCAAGGAAATGAAAGCATACAATCAATCTTTTTACAAATCTCTCTAATGGCTATTTGCAAAAGAAGTGAAATACTGAAGCAAGTCTTGATTTTTAGGAACACAGTAATATATATATATATATATATATATATATATATGCACAAAGATCCACATGATTGTCAGTCTGACCAAAGTATATTAATTACATAACCCTGTGCCATTTTATTTACAATTCGCTTTATTGAATTATTATAAGCTTTACCTTTTAATATTATCTAAAACAGTGTTTCTGGTGGTAGCTAACATCAGAATTAGTTCTTGTCAAGACCACTGCACTGTCAATATATCAAAGTGTTTTTAAAATTCATATTAATACAAATTAAGAATTAAACTATGCTCTTCGACAGCTGAAATACCATGTATTATCACATCTGAGGTGGTTTTACCTAGAGAGGAGGAACTGAAAAGGTGCTAGGATCTCTAAAAAGATACTATCTAGGGATGTCCACAAATAAGTTCTGTCAGGAAAGGTACTAGATGAGGCTCAAAGACAAAAGATGAAGGTGAGAACAATAAGTTGCTAGTGCTATCTTTTTGCTCACATTAAAGAAAAATATTTCAAAGAGATATCCATTACTAAAGCACCAGGTTGGGAGGATAGACTTTCCATGATGTCTTCAAAGGTATGGTCCGCCTATTCAGTGCTCCTCAGATCTACATCTATAGCCATTTATCACCTGCTGCTTCCAAATTAGACTTACATGGTTTCTCTCCAGTTTTCTATATTTTATTCCCATCTACTATCACAGTATACACTGAGCTTTACTGTTCTTTGAGTGGATAAGTGGATGAATATAGCATGTGGCAGAAATAAAGAAAAGGTTTAAACTTAGAAGAGTAAAGTGGTCCTGCTCTTGAGTGGAGCATGTGACCTGTCACCTGGGGGACGTTCCTCAGGTGTGCAGTGTTAGAGGAGGTGAGCCATAGTAAGAGCTGCTATGAATAGACGTCCGGTGTGTGCACTCTGAGCTTCCAGAGGCTCCATTCAAATATACTGCAGTATGTACAGTGCTGCTAAAACTGTGTAGAACCCCAACTGTCTATCTGGACCTGGAGGACAAAAGCAGCCAGGAAAGACTGATGCTAAGCTGCAAAGATATTCTATAGTGTGGTGATCAAGAGATAGGACTTTGCAGCAAGACAAATTCTAACTGGTTCTTACCTAGGTCATATGTGTAACTAATTTAATCTCTCCCAACTATACTTTAGTCATCTGTTATAAAGGATAAATAAGACTGGTCTTACTGTCAGCCAGATGCCTAGAATATACTTCTCTCACCTGGTTGGTTCTCCCCTCAACATGATCTTGACCTACTTGTAATTTCAGGCAAGCATGGGAATTTTAACACCAGTTTGTCTTTTCTGGTCCCGGAATTGGCCCCTGCCCAATTAATCCATCCCTTCCCAAGCTTCTCCTGCTGTGACATACTTGGTAATGAATGCCTCTTTTTCTTGCATCACAATGGAACATCTAGACCACACTGTGCTAATAAAAGTTGAACAACCAACTCTCTGGAAGGGGAAAAAGCCCTCATTTTAGCATTTGCCAATTTCTGTGGTATAAATACTCTCATCATGCTAATTTCTGGCTAGCAACATGAAATCACTGAATAAAGTTGAACAGAGAACCACAATCAGCAGGTGAATCAAACTGATGGCAGCCCAGCACTACAAGTTGATTAGGGGCAATGTTACTTTTTTTCTTCCTTTCTGTTTCCTATCTTCTTTTTTTGTGATAGTCTTCCACAATTCTCCTTCCTTTATGTGTCTCTCTATTCTTAGGAATTGTCACTGTCATTAAATTTTGACCAACTTTGACCAGATGGTGTTCCTGAGTGTTGAAATTCTGATCTCTAATCAAATAATATTACACCACCAAGAGAGCACTAAAATGTTACCCCTGATTAAGAGTTGACTCTAGGGCCTTGTATGAAACTTGTTAGAAATTAAAACCAAAGAAACATTAAATTTGTACCTAAGATGAGTCAATAATTTTCTATTTTCTGTTTTCTATTTTCCCAAAGGGATTACAAAATTTTCCATTAGCTGCTACAATCTGAGAAAGCAGAAATGGGAGAGAAAAGAGACATGTGATGGATTTAGCTCTGCTCAGATTTTCATTGTAAAGCTTCATACGAGCATTCATTTCCTTTGTATTATAGATAAAGTAGAAATGTCCCTTGGGGATAGGATTATTTCTAGGACAAATATTGGGCCATATTACATTCTGAAAAACTGTCTTTCCTACCACATCTAACCTCTTCTCAGCACTCTTCCAAAAGCCTTTGCGGTGGGGTCTATTTCCCAGAATTTTCCCATCAAGCCAGTCCCAGCAGCAGCCACTGTTGTCAAAAAGAAGAATATAATACATGAGCATATCAAGTTAAGTGAGTCTTTGCCAAAGTGTGGGAGGCAGGGGCCCCTGAGAGCCATATCACATAAAGCACATTATGGGATGGGTTCCAATTCAAGGCCTCCTTTCAACTGCTTCAGAATTAATAGGTATATTCAGGAGAGAACATAGTGCACATAGCTGCAGACCAGTAATAATGCTCTTTCAGGAAGATTGTTGTGGTGCATTTATAAGTTTTCTGCCTAGTTTCAGAGACAGAGAAACATGCTTATTATGGAGCTCATCTTATTCTTAGGTATGAATTGTATAATTCAACTCTCTGGAGTCTAATGCAGAACAATTGCTTCATATTAGTGCAGCTTCATTATATGCTGTATGCTTTAAGTGTTCACCTCTCTATTTGAGTGCTCTCATCTCCTAATAACACTTTGAAATGGAGGCATCATTGTGAAAACAGCATTGAATTTAAACTTTTGGGTGGGTAGTAAATCAAGGTGTGGTGCCATCTCTTTTAAAACGTCAATGAAATCTAAAGGAGGGCATAGAAAGTGCTCTATTTCAAAATAACTTTGTTTTGTGTAAATATACATGTGCCATTTCTTTACCTTGCTTTTGCTATTGAATTTTTCTTATTTAATTGAATTTGTCCTATATATTTGCCATCTGATTTTGGAAATGGTAAAGAAGATGAGCACATGAAAGATGCTGCCTGCTTTAAAAATGTGTGCAACAAAACATAATTAGAGAGCATTTTCATTAGAAAATGAACCAATATGTAACTATCAAAACAACATGTAGTATTCCATTAATATGTACAATTTTGGTTTTTAAATTTCAGTTAAAATGGATTTAAATGAAATATGAAACCTAGTTATGAAATTTCTACAATAAAATATAGGAGACCTTTTAAAAAGAACCATTACATTAGAAAAACTGTCATCATTTTTTTTAGTAAGTTCTGTACTTTGGTACTAGAATTCATATATTATCAGTTCACAATTAAAGATAATAAAAGATAAAGGGGAAAATTGACAAACATATAAAGATAAAAGTAATATTTTTAGTTATAAATGGATAATAAATGCCACTACCAGTTGATTCCAAAATCAACAATGACCTCCCCAACAGAAGTTCACCTATCACTTACCCAGAGCTTTTAGCCAAACTCATGAATGCACCCCCTGAGACCTATTCCTGAGCCAGCAGTGAAGCTTATCAAGGTCGACCGTCCTGCCAGTGAGTACTGGGAATGATTTTCTCACCTTAGAACAACACGCAAATGCCTGTAGTAAGACATTGGCCTCCTGGCTGGGATCTGTACCTTCTGTTCAGATCCCATTCCACCAACCCCAGATACTGCTCAACACCCAAACTAGAAAGCACTAACTCATCCTCACAATGGTTTCCTGGGCTCATTTCTGGATTCTTGTCACCATGTCCCACTCAGCACTCTGGATATTTTCAAGAATGAGAGAATTAGTAAAGGTGAATACAAACATAAGTATTAAAGCTTTCCTGATCGGTAGATGCCTACCTTTGCCTACCTGCATTGCTCTTTGTTCCCTTGCATTACTCACTCAGCAATTCCATAAGCACCCAATGTAGAAAATCATCTAATAGGCCACTTCATGTGCCAACATATTAGCTTTTATCACTCAATACCCATTTAAAAATCCAAGGAGTTCACACCAAAATAAGCGGTAGATGATGGCTTATGAACGGACAAATTTCAACAGACTAGGTCTCTTAACACAGAACATCAAGATATTAACCATATTAACTATAAAACAGTCTTGGTCCCTAGAGTATAACAAATACTCCTTTGTCTACAGGACACAAAGAGTAGCATGAACCACAATATACAAAAGAAAGATAAATTCTCTTCACTTAATAGAAAAAGAGATCCAGTGACAGAAGGAAGATTTTGCATCTTTTACCCTAAATTTCCACTGACATTTCATACCACTCAGCTTTTACCCTAGTTATGGTGTAAATCATGCTGTCCTACCAATGAAGCAGATGAAATAAGATCTTAGAATAACTTTTTTATCTTAGTTATGGCAGGGACAGTGATATAAGCCAGAAAAATATCCAAATTTGAACAGTTCTCTTGTTTGTAGAGAGGCATGAGATCTGGTAGGCACAACACTGGTCTAAGTGGCAAAGGAACAAGCCTCTACCACTTATCCCTGTGATTCCTAATATCAATGATTCCTATAAGCTACTTAAACTCCTAAGGACCCATTCTGCTCTGTGAACTGGGGTTAATAAATGCTCCTGCCACAGAGGTTGCCAGGAGGAACTTAGAAAATGGGAAGGGTGGGGAGCAGTTTTACTGTTGGGGAGTTGCAGCAAGAGAAGCCACCAGTGTATAAATCCTGCTTAACATCATGCCTTCAAACTTATTGGGTAGAAGCTTTCTATTCCAGATTAACCTTGTTAAATGTTAAACTACTTACCAAGCCATCACTTTAGCCCTTGAATAGGTTGTCCAAAGCACAAGGAGGAAAACCAGACCTGTCAGCCGGCATGTCTCCAATGAAATGATGACACCAGGGCATGAGGTAAGGCTACTGCCATCCTAAAAACAGATCAGAGATGAGATAATAAATGCAAAAGAGCTCCGAAAGTATAAAGCACTAAACCACTGTGTGTTGTTACTGTTAATGAGAAGGGGTTGGTTCAGGTAATGGTACCTCATGGCTAGACCCAAGGTCGCACAGTCAGACCTTCAGACATTGCATAGACACAGCTGCCCTGACTAGGGAGCCAATGCCCTCATCATCCTTGTCTTCAGATGGACCTTGTGTGTTCTTCATACTGCTGCATCATTCTTGTTTCAAGACTTTTGTTGACTTCTGAATGAGGTTTGAATGAGCTTTCTTTTATATCTATTCAAAAACACTGGAAAACAATGTACTCAGATCCCCATTTATATCTTTTGTCTGTGAGGTGTCTTTAAACTTCTTGGTTTTATTGAAGTAAACATACAAGGACTAATCTTTAAATAAGGATGAATTCCCTGTTTAGAAAACCAAAAGCGGAAGATGCCTAACTTGGTCATCATGGACATGGTGCTATAGCAGCAGCGGTCACCGTGTACGGGGTGCTGCTGTGTGTTCTGTACTTTTTAATGAGACTGCTTTCAAAAGTGCCCAAAAGATATTTCTTTAACTTTATTTTCTTTTTCCCAGAGTCAAATCCAGAAATAATGGAACTTTGAATTCCTTTTTCTAACCTCTTTATTCTGCACTCAACTACCAAACCAGTACCCTGAACCAACTCCACTCCAGTCTAAAGATTAAAAATTAGGAAAATTCAGAGTAAACTGTTTCAGGTGAATGAAGCTTTGAGAAAATCTTGATTATGCATCTCAGCATTTGTCTTCATTTATGCTAAAACAACAAAAGCAGTTTACATGTTTGTTTATTGGTAAATTAGCCATCAATTTTTACAGGTATCTGTAATAAATGGGTTAGTCAGCACTGAATGTCACACCTGCACAATAAAGGCCCAGCTTGAAAGCATCCTGGAATCTGAAGGGACCTTACAGATCTCATCATCCATTGTCAACAGTTTCCAGATAAGAGGGTGAGATCTCCCACCTGTGGTCACACCGCTGATTTGTGGCATAATCTTTTGGATTACCGTACTTTCATTGCACCATTCTTAAAGTCCTCCTTGACTGCCTCCTCCATAAAGGCCATATTCCCAACACTGGGACATGTCATCTTTGTTCCTCGGGTTCCAAATGCAAAAAAACTGGTGAAAATCATCAGAAAAATTGTAAAACTAAGTTATCCTATTCATCTATCCTTATATATGGGTCTTCAGAGCATGTCGCCATAAAATTTTGCAGTTTGTTGGAAAGAAGATAGCACAAGGTCTCATGAATTAAAATATGTATTTATTTAATTATGAAAATTATTCATAATTAGTATTAGGCAAATGGCAGAATAAAAAAAATAGCAAGGATTTGGAGAAGGGATCATTACACCCCCACTGTTCAGGCACAGCATGGTAAATAGACTATTCGGAAACCAAAACTCTCATAAATATATATGTATGCCATCCTGAGTACCCCTCCATTTCAATAACACTAATTGCCCTTTTTTCCTTGATGCTCCTAGCCATATTTCTTGGAAAACAACAGCTGTGTTTATTCAAATAGCAGCACACTGATGACTTGATGATAGGGTAATCTGCTGGAATTCCAAGTGTGACGGTCCCAGAGACAACTTCTCTCGACAACCAGAAAAGTATCCTTTGCATAGTACAAAGCTTTGGAAAGGAATCCCCACTTTGTTAGCACGTGGGATTGGATGTTCTTTATTTCCATTGGTTGCAACATTGAACTTCTTCCAGCAAGTATCATATTTTCCAGTTCTTGCAGAATAATCTTCCCATGCATCATTGTCAAAAAGTAAATCTGCAACATGAACATTTTCACTCCAATAGCTTCTAAGCAAAAGGATTAAACAGTGCTTTGAATTACAATGAAAATAGCCACAAGATTCAGTTTAAATCAGAGCAATAAATTCCACTGGTTGTGATTTTCTCTGAATCAGCAAGCACTGGAGGCATAGTACTAGCTTAAAAGTCATTTGCTGGAAAAACAAACAATGCAAATGAACAAACAAAAAAATGTAATTCCATAGGAATGTAATTAATTGAAGAATATTGGTTTATAAGAGTACCAAGGGTTAAAATTCTGTAAGTTTAGTCATCTTTGGTGATGATTCTTGAGACCCATTGTATTTAGTATAAAGCTCTTAAGAGGTCTTTAGAAAGGAAGTAAGTTCAAAGAAATCTAGCCAACATTTTAAAGTCATAGACTAGTTGGTCTCTTTTAATGAGAATAATCTGTATAATTTGGAAAGCTGTAAGATTCATTCCTGACATGGTATTTATTGATAAGTAAAAATATCTTTCTGCAAGAGGAACTATATCAGTTTTAAAAGAAAGTTATACTGATGATTATGCTAAGAATAACAATCATGGCAAATACATATAGCAAAATATTTTAGATCCTCTTTTATGTACTTAAATGTATTAGCCATTAGCTGTTTAAATGAAGTTACCTTTTCTTCTCTCCCAATAGAGAACATGAAGCACAGAATCATTACCTCCTAACCAAGGTCACACAGCTGACATAAGGAAAAGTCAAAATCCTAACACAGGCCCCTAACTCTGTAGTCCTAGTTTTTCCATCAAACCAACTATGACATGCAGGAAAAAGTTACACCTTAAAGGTTAAAAACAAAATGTTGCAAACATTAATAATCTCTCTAGATTAAAGAGGATAAATATAATATACCTACATACACAAAAGAGCATACTAAAAGAGTACAGTGAAGAACTCACTAATCCAAGAAAGTTTTAATGTAAACATTCCTGATACAGAAGAGACTCAAAATCAGTTGAAGAAGCTTATCTCTGGCAATAAATATGGATATTTATCAAAAACACTGTTTTCAGTGTTTCCTGGAGAAAACAACAGTAAATAGATTTCTAAGAGTCTGTTTGCCTTAGCTAGACTTTCAGAAGAGCTCTGTTTACCAAAATGAGTTCCTAAATAGAATCATGGAAATTGTTCTTTTAGATATTATGTTTGTTGTTCGCTTGATCTGGGTTTTTAATACAGTAAAGTGTTACTGTATTACTGGTTTAGTGGATTCTAAAAAAAAAGGCCAACAACCTCACGAGGGCCATTCTGTCTTTAAAAGAAACAGGATGCAAACTCTATTTGGCAGACAATGAAGTCACACTCTGTTTCTTCACTTGCTCGAATATACTCAACACCACTAAAGAAACTCCAAGACTGTCTGTGTACCACTTTCCCTTTTTCTGCATAGGTTGTATCTTTATTGTAGACTTAAAGCAGAAATTTCTAAAAGAAGAAAAGCAACCTTAGACGACCATGAAATTTACCTGGCACATGTGACAGTACCTTTCCTAAACTGTTATGAAAATCCCTAAGAAAGCAGAAAGAGATAAAAAAGATGAAATATCTCCCCCACACACACAACCCTCTTCCCCCTTTCTTATCTATATACATAAACTATATAAATTGGGCTATGTCTTCATATGCATAAGTATGTTTATGTCTGTTTCCATATGTTTGTGCATATTTTATGCATATATATTATGTATGTTCATGAACACCCTATGTATTTGTTTTGATGTGTGTGTATGTATTAGGCCGATGAGTATTGTAAAGAATATATGAGATAAATCATCTTATAAAGAGGAAGGGTATATTTTGCCTCACAGTTTTGGAATTTTGTACATAACTGATTGACTCCGTTGCTTAGGCCCCGTGGTAGTATTGTGTACCATGCCACGGAGCCTGTGGCAGAGGAAGCCATTCACCAGTTAGCTAGCAATTAAAGAGAAAAAGAAAAAGAAAACAGGGTCACACCCTCTTTTTAAAATGCACACCTCCAATGACCTAACACCTCTCCCTAGGCCCACTTCTTAAAAGTCTTCACCACCTTCAGCAGAACCAAGCTGAGGACCAACCCTTCAACAAACAAACCTCTGTGGGACAAATTGTCCAGGCCAAACTATAGCAGTACATACACAATGAGAAGGATAGATTGATAGACTGTGGAAAGAAATAGAATTACGCAGCTTCTCAAGGAAGAAAACACTATATTCTATGGAAGCAATAAGTAAAAATATAACTAAAGAAAACATTTTAGACTTGAAAAAATATTCTAAAAACATACAAATAGGTCCTATGTTCCAGAAAATTTTAAGTAAAAGATATTTATACATAGGGGAATTCTTGAGAAATGCTTTTTAAAACAAAACAAAAAAAATTCCTGTAAAAAGCTAGAAAACTATAAAAGGAATAAAATTAAATTCAGCCTCAGACTTGTATCTTATAAGCTGCTGAAGGCAATAGAACAAGGTTTATTGAATTTTCAAAGCAATTCTATATTCAGAGAAATCTATTTAAAATGCATAATTTATCATCTCCTCCTATTAAAACTCAATGATTTTCCCTGCCTTTAGAACAAAATGCCAAATTCCATCCACAGTTGAGTTTTGATGCATCCCTTCATAGAACTCAGATGTCCCACTCAACTTCAGTGTCACTGTTGAGGCACTATGGTATTATTCCAGACCCTGGAATTTGCCAATTGCTCAATAGTCATTCACAGAGGTCCCTTCTTCAGAATATTTTTCCTTTTGCTCTGTACTTTTACATAAATTTCAGGTCTCAGTCTTATGAATTCTCTTAAATAAATTTTTTTTCTTCTTTTTCCGTTCTGGTTTCTGTTTCTTTAATTAATTAAGTTTATTGGGAAATTTATGCATGCATAATGATCACATTCATCATAAGAAATCTGTACCTATACATGATATACCTTGATTATTTTTCACACTCTGCTAACCTCTCTTCAACTCTCTTTTCCTTACGTACAAAAGCTTTGTTTCTATTTTTTCCTTCTTCTCTTATTATATTTTTTCTTTTCCCTTTGTTTCTTTCCCTCTGTACCCTCCCTGGTTCCCCTTCCCATTTGGACATCTTCCTGTTTCACAACATCTAATACACATTTTGGCCCTTATTTACACTTTTAGTTTCTCACACCAGAGAAACAGTGTGATGTGTGTCACTAACTGGGATCTCAGCTTATTACAAGCAAGAGAAACCACCAACAGAGTGAAGAAACAACCTACAGAGTGGGAAAGAAACTTTTGCCACCTATTTCTCAGACAAAGGATTGCTATCTAGAATACATAAAGAGCTCAAAATAATCTGACCTCCCAAAGTTAAAGACCCAATTCAAAAATGGACTTCTGAAATGAACAGATCCTTCTACAATGAAGAAGTAGAAATGGCAAGTAAATACATGAAAAACTGTTCAACATTATTGATCATTTGAGAAATATAAATTAAAACAACACTGACATTTCATCTTATTCCATAAAAAATGCTTATTATCAAGAAATCAAATAATAACAAATGCCACTAAGGCTGCAAAGGCAAAGAGCACTTCTCCATTGTTTTTAGGAAGGTAAACCAGTAAAACTATTATGAAAATCACTATGGAAATTCCTCAGACAATTAAACCTAGAAATTTCATTCAATTCAGCTATTCCACAACCAGGTAACTTCTCAAAAGGGATGAGGATATTATATAACATTGACACATACATACCCATGTTTATAGCAGCTCAATTCACAAGAGCTAAAGCTTGGAAAGAGCCTATATGTCCAGCAAAAGATGAATGGATAAAGAAAATGTGGTATTTATACATAACAGGGTGCTATTCTGCCATAAAGAAGGATAAACGAGTCATTTGTAGGAAAATAGATGCATCTCGATACCATAATACTAAGTGAAATAAATAAGACACCAAAGCTTAAATATCACATGGTTTCTTGTATATGAGAAACCAAAACACAAATAAAGAACAAAATAAAAATAAATAAACAGAAATAGGCAGATAGAGAGCTTGAAAAAAAAGGAAGGGTACCAAGAGATGTAGGGAGGAGAGGAAAAAGAGGTTTAAAAAAATTAAAATGTGATGTGTACATGTACCAACTTCCTACAAGGAACGCGATCATCATATACTACAACATATACTGATAGAAATAATAATTAGAAAAAATAAGTGAATTCACCAATTTTTCCATTTTCAAAATAAAAATATATAAATCAGTTCTATATACTAGCAGTGAACACACAAAATCCCACACTGAAATTAAAAATACAATGCCAAGTACACTGACCTCTCCTAAAAATGAAATACTTGAATATGATTACAAAAGAACGTATACAAAACTCCTGCATTGAAAACACAGTATGCCAATGAAAAACATCACTGTCCTAAAAAGTGGAGAATTATATGTTTATGATTAGGAAGACTTGTAATAAAGATACCATAGTTTTCCACAAAGTTACATACATGTGTAATGTAATTCTTATCAAATTCTTCGGCAAGATTTTTTGTAGATATAGACAAGATTATCCAGATTTACATGACAAGACAAAGCAACTGGGATAGTTTAAATAATTTTTAAAGAGAATAATAACATGAGGAATGAGTTTACCTGATTTTAAGACCTTTTAAATGACAACAGTAGTAAAGATTATGTGGCATCAGTGGAACAATCGACACATAGACCAAAAGAACTGAATAGAGAAGCCAGAAAGTGATCAACACAAATATGTTAAATTTAGTTTTGACAAAGGAGCAAAAGTTATTCAATAGAGGAAGAATAATCTGCAAGAAAAGTTGCTGAAGCAACTGGCTGTCCATTGGTAAGAAGGAAAGGAAGAAGAGAAAGAAGAAGAAAAACAAAGAAAGAAGGAAGAAGGGGAGGAAAGAATTAGGGAGGGAGAAATGGAAAAGGAAAAGAAAAAAACAACGATCTAAATCTCATGCTTTAAACTACTCAAAATTGTTCACAAATCTAAAATTTAAACTGTAGAGTAATAAAATTTGGAAAAAGCTTACAGGAAAAATTCATTGGCATCTAGGTCTAGACAAAGAATTGTTAGATTTGATGTCAGAATATTCCCATAAAAGAAAAAGTAATAAATTAGATTGTATAACAATTTTAAAAATTGCCATAGAAAAGACTCCAAGAGAATTATAAGGTAAGCTATGCACTGGGAAAATATTTGCAAACTGTATATCTGACAAAAACTAGTATCCGCAATATATAAAGAATTTTCCTAATAAAAATATTAAGACAATTAGTACAACTTAAAAATATGCACAAATGAATGAACAAAAACTTCACCAAAGAAGACATAGTAAATAAGAATATGAAATGACATTCAATATAATTTGTTATTAAGGGGCATGCATATAAAACAAAGAGATATTACTGCATGTTTATCAGAATGGCTAACATACAAAAGAAGCTAATACTAGATATTGGCAAGAATAATAAAAAAAAGTCTCATTCATTCATTGCTGGTGGCTACACTAAACAGTACAGTCACTCTGGAAGAGTTAGGCAGTATCTCTAAAAAACTAAACATGTAATTATCATACAACCCAGTAATTTCAGTCCTGTGCATTTATCCTGCAGAAATAAAATCTTTTGTTAATAGGAAACCTCTATACAATTGTTTGTATCAGTTATTTGTAATAGCAAAAAGCTGGAAATGGCCCAGTTGTCTTTCCAATGAGTATATAGTAAAATGAACTCTGCTACATCCATGTTACAGACTACCACTAAGCAATACAATGGAATAAATTACTGATAAATGCAATAATCTGCAGGAATTCCAGGAAATTTTCCTGAGTGAGAAAGTCAATCATAGAAATGTGTAAACTACATAATTCCATTTATAAATCATTCTTTAAATGAGACCACTATGCAAATAGACAACAGATTAGTTTTGGTGGAAGTCAAAGGAAGTGGGGAAGAAAGCAAGTTGGTGCAGTCCTAAGAGTAAATCTTGAGGGCAATGGAAATGTTCTATATCATAATGTTTATATCAATATCAAATGTTTATATCAATATCAGTAAACCAGTTTTGTATTGAGATAAAGTTCTTCACAATATTAACATTAGAAAGCATGGTAACAAGTGCATAGGATTCAGTACATGCAAATGTACAATTATCTCAAAATAAAAATTTTATTAAAATCCATCTATAAAATTGTCCATAGTAAAACCTCAGTAACAGTATCTGACAAAAAACATTGAATAGGAAAATTATAAACCAATCTCATTCATGAATATAGATACAAAACCCTAGGTAAAAATACTATCAAATCTAATTCAAAATAAAATTAACATCATTATTTCCCAGCATAGGACATTTAGTGACTGTAAAGAGTTTGATATTAGGATATTTATTAAGCAATTTCATAACATTAATAGGTTAAAAATATTGTCATTCCAAAAGCTTCTATATAGGCACACAACAAAATCTAACATTCATTATTTTAAAAAAATATTATGGCAAACACTGTTAATACTTATCAAATATTTATATGTCCCTTAATCTTTCTCAGTCCCATATGTCTAAGTAGTCTAGGTCACGACTAAATCTTAGCAATTGAACATAAAACAAGGAAATTATGAGCAATCGTGCCTTCTCCATAATTAACTTTACACAAGTGACTGAAATAAAAACAAAGCCAAGAAAAAAAGAAAAAGGAAATTGAAAATTGAAAACTGGTGGAGTTAAAGTTTGGAAACTGCTTTGGGTCCTTGGGAAACTATTTGAAAAAGAAACAAGGTTGTGACTGATTGACACATTTTGACATGAATAAGACATACACCTTTGCTGTTAACCCACAGAAGCTTCAGGATGTATTTGTTACTGCAGCATAGCTCTGTATTATTCTGATACAACTAAGTATATAGATTCTTACTAAAACAAAGAATCACATTTATTCTTTTCAAACTGAAATTGCCATAAAACTATACTTGTCTGCCTTTTAAGAACTCATAGCACACATTAATTGTATACTTAAGTGCTTAGAAAAGTCCTTTAGATATTAAATCTTTGTACCTTTGTGGAACTCAACATTTCATAAACTTATTTCACAGTAACAGTCTTTTTAATTATGGAACATCTATTCACCAGTATATCTGTATTCCATAGAATAAGTGGAAGAAAATAAGACATGGGTGCATTTCTATGAGACTTAGAAAATATACTAAAATATTAGTATTGAGATTTATATGCAAAAATTTTTGCCAGAGTTCTATTTTATAGTGCAAAGCAAGCAATAGGTAAATGTATATGTAGAAAAATATTTAAGTAATATATATATAATAAACATAAAAACTTAATGCATTTATAAACTATTGAATATGTAAAAAACTCATTTGTTGGTGAACTAAGAAAATTAAACATAAAGCTACACATGCACCATGGAGCCAGAAAATATATATACATAAACACATACAAAGAAACACAACAAAATAGTAACTGTAGTTACCTCTGAAAGCTGGAATTAAAAGCAATTTACTTTATCCTTAATGCTTTTCAATATTTTAATAAAGTAATAGACATTTTTAAAAATATATATAGAAATCAAACTCGTTCTTCCTTGTAGGATTTCCACTTTGTTCTTCAACTAGCACATCATTATTAATAATGATGCTTATTGAGCAGGAATAATCCCTTTTTAGCATGAAATATATCATATCCACGCAAAAATAATCTTAACACTTATTGTTAATAAGAAAAAATGTGCTCAGGTGACCAGTTTTTATATAATACCCAATATGAGTATGCTAAGGAGAAACTGGTTTTGTAAAACTGTACTATACATCAAAATATGAACAATCACCAATAAGCTATGGAAAGCAAGAGAGGAGTTGGAGATTGGTAGCAAGAAAAGTGGCCTGAAGATTGAGAGTCCCTAAATGTCACTTAGAAACAGACCTCACTGTGATCCAAGAGTCCCACCGTCATGCCACCACTGACACACACACACACACACACACACACACACACACACACACACTTATACTTCCTAATGTAAGTGCCTTAGAAGGCTCTTTTCTGTTTTCTGTTCTGTGAGTTCTTTAAAGTCTACAGCTGCCCACTTTCTCCACCTAAAATCTCTTTACTAAAATATGTATCTAAAGACAACTTCATTCTATAATTTCCAAGAACAAATATATGGTCAATTGTACATTTTATAGACATTAACACATTATTGCATTGTCTTCACTGTAGGTAACTTTAGGGCATATTTTAACACTAATGGTCACTGTGTGATTATAAGGAACATATGTTGCTTCTTTAAGAAATGTATCATTCATCATCTCCAGATCATTTTTTTCTTTTGTTTTATTTTCTTCAATTCTGTCTTAATTTTTATTTGAACTTTGCAATTCTGATATGTAACATAAATAGTATTGGGATATATGCTGCATCTATGATGTATAATAAACTCTCATTCCTCCATAGAATCATACAGCTTAATACAATAACATACCATTCCTGTATTCATTTCATTTATATTCAGTTTTCAAAAAGTTATAAAATGGTAGTTTCAAGGTACAACATTGTAGCCCAATTTAGTAATTTTTTAGGTTAACTTCTAAAAGAAAAAAATAGATCCATTAGAGCATGTGCTTACATTTGAAATATTTTTGGTTTTCTTTAATAAATGCATTAGAAATAGTCATTGTCAATGAATTGTATCATAGTAAAATGTAGAGGGAAAAATATGATCTTACAGACAGATCTGGGTTCCAGTGTCATCTCTACTCAATATTTTTAATGACTATGTTACATCATAAATCCTCCCCAAGGCTCCATTTACTTTTCTCCAATGAAAGTATAAAAATGCTTTCTTCAAAGGATACAGTGATGAATAAATGACGTTAATTAAATGTGCTATATAACTGCTCACCATCGTTAAAAGTTTTTCCCATTATTTTGATTCTACTTTGATCTATTACCACTAAAAATACCACTTCCATTGTGCTTAGCAAAGACTCATGCAAGTCTGACCAGCAAAGAATAAGAAAAACTTTATCTCCACAGACAAGTTGTAAAAAATATACTTGACTTTAAATTTTAAATTGCCTATTGACCTTTCTAAATCCTAGACTGGAGGCAACCACTTTCTATTTTTTAAAGGTCGCACATGACATTGTAGTATTAGGTTGGTTAAGTATTTTCTTAATCCATTTCCAATGACCACTGTAACAGAGCTAGTGGAAACAACTACTATAGACTGGAAACAAATCTCCAGCGTAAGTGTGTGTGTATGTGCGCGTGCGCATTGTGTGCATGAATAGATAAATAGATTAAATACCATAGGGTTAATTCTTTTGATTATTAACTGTTAAAATATATTCTTAACAATGAAAAATACCCATGGGTTGATTGCCTCATGGATTATTGACAACAGATGTATTAACATGTTATTTTACACTACCACCTAACTTTGGCTAGGTTCTAAAAAAATTGAGATAGATAAAATGTACTAATGAAGACAAATATGTTATAGAAAAATGTAAAATCTAATCCAAAGGCAACAGAGTTTATGTGTGCATTATCTTCCTTTATATATTTGACTATAAATATGTTTAAATAAGTGTGTATATATGTGATATTAATTAAATGTGCTATATACTTCCTCATTTTTAAAGTTTGCTCCAAATATTTTGATTCTACTTTAATCACTAAAACTACCACTCCATTCCTTCTGTCACTCTATTAAAACCATAGGTCCTTAGTTGTCTGGGAAGTGGAGTGCCACTTTCCTTTATCAGACTTTCATATTGCTGGTTTGAATTGTCATTATTATGGCAATATGGCAGCCTCCACTTTGATTTTAAGAAATGCCAGTGGGTCTGGAGAAAAATACTGATTTCAACCTTCTCAAAGGTAGCTTTGACATGGGTAGCTTTCGTAGTTGTTTACGTAAGGGAACAGAAACAGTTAAGTGCCTATTACAATGTCAGCAGACACACTACTGAGATGATTCTATTTTGACCTTTGTTCACATTCCATCTGCTTTCCTGACTAGGGTGAGTTCACAGATTCAAGATGAGTCAGGCTTCATTTCCATCCTTGAAAACATTTGCAGCTTGGAATACTTGATGATCACACACACACACACACACACACACACACACACACACCAGTGCAGAAACCCAGAGTGAGGGAAAGATTTGCTAAAGACATTTGCATGACCCAGATGACATGATGAAGCCACTGCACTCAAGAGACCTCTGTGTCCCGAGGCAGCCGCAGCACCAAGCATGCCATCACAGAATTGGTCCCTGGCCAGATTATGACATGCTCAGCACAGAGGTAAAATCAATTAAACTTCAAGAGCAGTAATCAAAGGATAATAAGCCATACAATGCTATCCTCTTAATGAAAGTATATACAGAAAGAAAAGAGTGAGATTACTACCTTGCTTTAATGATGAAGTGGGGCTCCAGAGAGGGGACATCTAGCATTTCCCAGTGACACATGATAGGATAGAAAAATATGGTAAATGCTTAAATTTTAAAAATTATTATGGAAGATATACTATCATTAATCTACCTTAGAATATAGTCTTTCTCTTTGAAAACACTTATCCTGTCATTCTTGGAACTTTCTGAGGCAATTCTGGAAGTTCTCTTTCGTAAGTGTCTTTAGTTGGGCAATTGTGACTGCCTCAATGTCTGGGATCGATTCGCAATATTTACGTTTCATGTTCATTTTAATTTTGGGAAAGAACCAAAAGTCAGGTGAACCATTACTAGTGAACAAGGTGTATGAGAACACACTGTGTTGTTTTTCTTTTTTACAAGCCTGCTTTTCCTTAAGATGACACTTGCCAGCAGCACTTCTGTATTTTCAATCACACTTTCTAATGACATTCACAAAAGGGGATTCTGGGAACTGCTTCAGAAAGTAGCAAAAACAATGGGATACATGAGTTCAAAACAAGGAGGAGCATTTTGAGAGAAATTAATGGCAGTGTGTCTTTTATTGTAATAACTTTTTAAATTTAAATACACACCATATTTTTATTAGCTGTTGTATTTACATGAAATGCTGTCTGTAGGCTCAAACAATAGAAGCTCAGTTCTTTTCTCCTGACCCTTGGTCCACAAACCATCTAAAGTCAAATGAGAGTCGCACTGCATCCAAGACTTAATATAATACTTGACAAACACAAAATACCTAATATATATTGTAAGTGAATGAACATGTCAGAATAATTTCTGCCTTCAAAAAATAATCAACAAGACGGAAAATTATATGCACAGATAACTATAATGCAAACCAAAGGGATTAAACAAATTATAGGCTAGCATTTGGAGACAAAATTAATTCTAGGGTGGGTTAAAGAAGGGGGAGAGTTTTTCTTATATATACAGGCTTTCAGACATACACCTGACTTATGCTAAAATAGATCAATGAGATTTCAACAGAAAGAATCATGAAGCTCAGCCCGGGCCTAGCACAAGAACCTGAATGCTTCAAAGTGCTCAGAGTGTTGCAGAAACACCAAGTGATCCTGGGTGGCTGCCAGTAGGGAGCTGAATACTAGGGGAAGAAAACGAAGCTGCAAAAAAAGCATGAGCCAGATTTTGAGGTGTCTTGACTGCAATGAAAAGTGATGCTGTTTAAAACAATCAAGAAACATTTATTGCAAACTTATTATAGACCAGACTCTGTGCTCAGTGCAGGGAGTATGGAAGTGGCATCTTGTCCCTGTCCCCATGTTCAAGAAACGCAGAGCAGAGGATAGGACATATCAATGGGCACGCAAGTAAATGCCACTATGGTGGTCATAGCAACCACCTAAAGAATAACCTATGGTCTGGGGGGAGGAGTTATTTCCATAGAGATTTTATGGAGGAAGATGTGCATCAAAGACTTCTTTGTTGAAAAATAAAATGATGCTCTCTAAATTTTAGTCAGACTAAACAAATTAGGGTACACAGTTTATTCAAAGGGTGAGAGCCCCTAAAAGGGGTTAATCAGATTGTTTGGGATTTTAGAGGATGTCTCAGTCCTATCTATCCTCTGTTCTACTATTTACCATGTCTGCAGAAATTTCCTAACACTAAACCAATTTAATGTGCACAGAAGAAAAGGCAATCAAAACCTCTAACCTGAGAATATAATGCAACACTTCTTTTTAAGTTAAAACATGTAAAACATCTAGGAAAATGTTATATAAAAGGTCTTAATATGAGAGTGAATGAAAAGCAGTATGAACTAGTATTTCATGTGAAATGAAGTGCAATATGGTATTATTTTGACCAGTCTTTAAAAGAATATAGTCATATCACAGTACAGGCCTTTGTAATGTGCATTACTTGTACTTGGACAATCTCAATAGTCTAATAATAACAACCACATAAAAAACTTATAACATGCTCTGCTCCCATTCTGCAAAAGTCCTCTTCAATATTTCAAGATGTTAGTTGTGACAAGTTCAAATCATAATCATGATAATTGGTATTTGACACTTAGAGCCTCTTCACCAACAGTACATGTCATTCATTTGTCAACATATAGTAGCAGTATAGAAAATATTTATGACAAGTAAGAACTACATTTTGAGTTATTTAAGAAAATTTTGATAATCTAAACATACTGAAGGGTGCTTTTACCACTGATTATTTTTTTCCCTTAAGCTACTTCTATTTTGTTAAGATTTTATAAACCAAATTAATTTTAAAATAATTATGTTTGTGGGGGTTAAGTCTATTCCTTAGAATTCTTTTCTGACTTGCAGAAATGAAGTTACAACTTGACTAGGAAAAAATATACGTATACATAAGACAGTTAAGATAGATATACATCTAACTTCTATTAGTTCCTTCAAAAGAAAGTTTTGTGTTAATATTGTTTGAACAAGATATGCCTATATCTTATACTCTGAACAACAACTACAATAAGACACAATGCATCAACTATTCCCTCTATACATTCTATACTGGAGATAGAATTTATGACCTTGCACTTGCCGGGTAGGCACTTACGCTGCTGACCTAAACCCCTAGCCCTCTGTATCAACTGTTGTAACGGTCCTACTAACCTGTTTTAAAACTCAGATTCATTGTTATGTTTATCTTTTTTTCATTAAAATAAAATTTTAAAAATTAAAAATGAATTACTTTAATTCTCACACAAATTACATGAATATATTGTGTCAATTATCTTCTCACAGCAAATAGTACATGAAAAATATATAGTATATATAATTGGTCTATATAGTAGTCTCTCTCTCTCTCTCTCTCTCTCTCTCTCTCTCTCTCTCTCTCTGTGTGTGTGTGTATAAACCATTTAAGGCCCACAATGCTTCGTAACATCCAATATTTTTATTCAAATACACATTTTATTATGAAAATTCAAAGTTAGTCCATTTCTTGCCTTTCTTACTTATACTAATTGCTCTGATTTAAGATAGTATAATCAGATTTCTTCTCTAGACCAGCATGAACACACTTAGACCACTGGGGTCAGGTTCAAGTGTCAATGTTTTCTGTATTCCTTATCTAACTGAGAATAAACGCAAGTGTGACGTATAGTAACAGAGACATTTGTAGCTGTAAGTTTAAAAAAGTAGTACTTCATCATGAATTTAATTTTAGAATACTTGAAATTCTCTTGCCCTATAAACTGGACTTATGGGTAGGAGCACAAGTCTTATAGATTAGGATCTGTGAACCTTATTCACTTTACCTCTCAAAGACACCAGGGCAAAAACTTGGCTAGTCCATGTCACTGTCTCTTCTGGGTAGGCAGCCTAACTCCTAGGCTTCGGCGATCCTGGGTAAGCATTTCTGACACCGTGGTCAGGTACTCTCAAAAGGAGGTCTGCAAACGCTGCTCTTGGCCACTTGGTGGCTTCCCCTCAGCCCCAACTGAAAACCATGTGGTGTGTACAGTCACAGTGCCAGAGTGTTGAAACTGCAGGAAGCAATCCAATAGTGAGCTGATAGAAATAAACAGTAAAAGTAAGTAAACACGATAAATGCACTGAAAAATGAGGCCATCAGAACATATTCTTGGAAGATAATTCTCCTCAAAGCAGATTCTGGGCTTTCTTGTCCTAGGATTATGATACATTATTACAGTCTATAGAAATAAATCAACCAATATTGTGGTTTTAAAAATGAGCAAAAACAGTCCAAACCTGTGAGAAAATTCAATTGTATTGAAATATACAGAAGGATTAGGTCAGAGAAAGGTAAATATATCTTTAAGCCATATATGTCTCAGAAACTATGCATAATCAAAAGCCTTCCCACAGCCCCACTTATGACTAAACAACTAGCATAAGGAAAATTACTAACAGGTTCATATCTATATTGGAAATAAATCTAATAGTTTCCTATGTTTCTTTACTTTCATACATTTTTGTAGTCCTCTGTAGTTAAAAAAGAAGAACTTTTGCAAACATTATTTCCTTCAATCTTTACAATACCCTTGTGGAGTGGATAAAGTATTTTTTTAAAAAAAAAAAAGAGTAGGGAAGCCAAACCAAGTTGTATATTTGCTTAAAAGACAGGGTCCTAGACTCCACTCACCAGCTCAGAGGCCCAGACTGCTGGCAGAGGGACTGAGCAGAACAAGATACGTTGTCAGGACAGAAGGCGCAGGTGTATGTAATTGCCTTCCAGAACAAACTCAACAAAATTCCAAATTATGATTTGAAAAGACTTGTATCTCTTTCTTCTCCCTTTAATTAGCAAGAATAAAATATAGGCATGCAAAGAGCATGGTACAGTAAGTCCAGCCTGTTATGAAAGTTTAAACAGGAAAAATGTGAGGAAGCAGAATACAGCTCACCTTTCGGCCAGTGTGGGGCTTACAAAACACATCTATGAAATAAATATTGAAAGAAGGCATCCACAGGGACCTGGGAAGTGAATGTGAGAAAGCCCTTTGGCTTATAGCTGTTTTTGTCAGGCAAGTTTTCCAAGTCCATGCTCTTCTTCAGGAATATTTGAGGATGAAAATCCTTATTTTACTAATATTTTACAAGTTATTGTCCTTGAGTAGAGATCTATGATAAAACATTATTCCATAGCAGAAAAACATAAATAATAAAAGTGACTGTATTTTCCACTAGCTATCTCTATCTAGGTGACCTTATGGGTATCTATAATCCAAAATTTTGAAACTAATCTTACTATGTTCCTCCTTCATCTGTGCTCCATTGTATCACCTCAGCCAGTGGACTACTATCTAGAATGTATTAAAAACTCAGGCAGTCTCATCTGTCAATCCTTCTACTCTTTGTTTTTTACATTCTGCACAAAATGCACTTTCCCCAACTCTATCTCCTTCTGTTTGAAAATTTCAGCTTAAATACCACATCCTCTGTCAATGCCCCCCATAATTCTCAAGATGTAGCTCCCCATCTAGCCTGAATATCCTTATTGTTACTCATTGTTACTATTACTACTATTATTGAAAGATTTTCTAATTCAAATTTCTTTTCCATGTTTTCTTCCTTTGCTGGTTGAAAATTTTTGAATTCTATTACTATTGCTTTATTGATTATTTTTGTAATTATGTATACTTAACACAAAGTCCAAAATTGACCAATATTTTAATCCTTTTCCATAAAAATATAAAGGTAATATCATTTAAATGCAATTACCCATTCCTGACCCACATAATATCATGGTCCAGTATTTCAAAAATAAAAAGGTCTTTTTACCCTGCAAATCAGTTATCATCATTACCATTGTAAGGACTTTTTGATACATATTTACATTTTATTTGCCCACTACTATGCTTTTTTATAATCTTATCCTTTCAAATTCCACCTACTTCTATTTTTAGTGCACCTTTAAAGTCCATCAATGGTGAAATTTATCTTTGTTTTAAAGTAAACATATTTTTACTTCCCTTCATTGCTTAAACAATTTTAAGATAGTTTTGCACAGTACACAATTACATTGGTTTATATCTACATGTCCCCCCAGAACCTCACACACTCACAGGTGGGACTTTGCGCAGGTAATTGCACCAGGGGGCATAATACTCATCAGTGGCTTAGTCCACCAGTGAGTTTATAGCTGAACATGATGTTGGGAAGTGAAGCCAGGTTGCAGGAGATGGGTCACTGGAGGTGTGCCCTGAAAGAGTATACAGTATCTCTCTTTCTCCTCCTTTGATTTCTCCCCCCCCCCACCGCTGCTTCCTGCTGCCACACTTGAGCAGTTCTCCTCTGCCAAACTGCCCTGCCATGGAACCAGCCAACTATGAACTGAAAATCTATGAACTGTGAACCAAAATAAACCTCTCCTTCTTTAATTTGCAGGTGTCAGATATTGTGTGTCAGCAATGAAAAACTAACTAAGATAATTGGAAATTATTTTCTCAGTCCTTCATAGACATTACAGTTCACTGAATTTTCATTTTTGAAAGCCTGATTACTGTGATTTGAAAAATCTGTCCTTTTTCTGTGGTTGCCTTAAAACTTTGCATTTGGTGTTTTACAGTCTTCCAATAATGTGTCTAGGTGTAGATGTATTTATTTCTTTTCTCTGCTTCTTTGTTTTTCTTCTGTGTTTCCTGTATTTTGTGATTTACACCTTTAACCAGTTCTAGAAAGTCTCAGACATTATAATTTCAATTATTTCATTTTCTACATTCATCTTCCCTATGGAAGTTTAATTAGAATTACACTCAACCCCATTTTGCTTTTTTTTTATAACTTATCTCTCACTTACCTGAAACTTAGTTGAATCAAAGAGAAAAAGTCTAATAAAATAACCAATCTACCACATTGCCTTGGTGGAAGTCCTTTGATTTCCTTTTGTAAATACATCTATGAATACATATCTCTTTTTTTTATGGGTACCAGGGATCGAACTTACAACTGCACGCTTGCAAGGCAGGCGCTTATGCCACTGAGCTAAATCCTCAGCCCCAAGTACATATCTCACTGTCTTGAAATTATTTATTTAAAATATTTATCTACTGCACAATATAGTATGAACAGAAACATTGCTCATCTCTAGCCTCTTAGCCTTACATAGGAAATAATAAATATTTGTTAAATAAAATATGGCAGTTGATTTACATGTACATGTATATGTATATGCAAGTGCATATGTATATGTGTAGGTATACGTATATTACAATGACCTAATACCACCTTGAACATTATTATTGCCCAGAGTCTCTACTAATCTAAGGAGGGTATATTTTAATATGAGCACATAAATGGGAACTAAAATTAATCAATTCCTTTTAGCAATAATTATTATATTGGACTGTATTCCATATAACTTTGGGGGATACAGATTGATCCAGATTCTAAGTTATTAGCCCACACAGACAAGAAAAACAAACAAAAGATGAGTTCTCATGATGATGATGATCATGATGATAATCATAATCTTCAATCAAATTCTTTAATCCATTTCATTTGCCCACTGGTGATCTCATTTCTATTGGGTGAAGAACACCTGACATAAAGACTATACTGGAGAAGGGTCATGGCAGCCTCTATTCCAGACTGGCAGGCTGCCTTCCCCAAGCTCCACAGAGGCAGTCCTGATGCTCTTTCCAGCAAGCTGTTCAGACCACACACAAGCAAGAAGCCAGCATCCTATCACAAAAAGTATGCTACTAATCTGATGATGATGAAAGAAGGTTCAAATTGGCCTTTATTACATAAAAAATTACCATAAAATAAAAAAGCTGAAGTGTAAAAAATGGAGAGCTTCTTAAGAGGTGAAAATCTACCTGAAAATGTCAGTAAAATAAAGAAGTAACCAGAGGTGAGTTTTTTTTTTAATGCAAAGAATAAACAGCCCAAAAGTTAAAGAGGAATTTGTTTGGTTGTTGCTGTTTTAGCAAGTCAAATACCTTTAGATATTATCTTACTTAAGACATCAGTCTCACTCTTATGGAACACGGATATCAGTGAGACTATTCAGAAGAGAATTACAAAGAATTCTTAAGATAAAGTTAAAGAAATTTAAGCTAATGAAGAGATAATAAAATAATAGGAAGAGAATGACTAGTGCTTTTGAGTACATTAAAAAGTTAATGTATTCAAAATAACTCAAAAAAACTAAAAGTAGACCAGCCACATGATCCACCTATACTATCCTGGGTATATACGAAAAAAGAAAATGAAGTCACACATAAAAGGTGAACCTGCATACATACCTATGGTGATTGACAGCACAAATCTCAGTAAGCTGGAGTCAACCTAGTGCCTGTCAACAGATGAGTGAATAACAAAAACATGCATATATACAGAACAAATACTACTGAGTCATAAAGAAGAATGCCATCCTGTCATTTGCAGGAAGATGGGTGGAACTGGAGAACATCATGTTCAGTGAAATAAGTCTGACACATGAAGGTAAGAAATAAATATTGCAAGTTTTCTCCTATCACAAAACCAAGAGCAAGAGGCACGACAAGGGTGAGAGTGAGAGCACAGTGAGAGAGATCATCTAAAAGATGGAAAAATCTATTAAGGACTGGGAAGGAGGATGGAGGCCAGGGAGAAAGGAGGGTAAGAAGATAGAAGAGAAGATTGGTAGGGCCAATCCACAATATATCCACATTTGGTAATGTCACCATGAAACTCATTAACTTGTACAATAAATGTATTAACAAAAAAGAAAGAAAAAGAAGTTCATATAAAATGCATTCAAATTTACCATTTCACTAATGTTTCAAAACCAGAGACTATTGCCAAAAATCAAAGTGGAGGAGACTTGGGCTTAGAAAAAAGGATCACTTGGCTTCCAGATAAAAGGATGTGCAACCTTCTGGGAAAGGTTAAAAGCTACTTTTTCAAAGCTTGGGCATTCAGCTTTCTGCAGGAAAGACAATATACCAAATCCTTTCTCATGAACACTTCCAGATCCTATGAGCTAATGACACTATCTCATATTCATCACATATTTACATGAGATCCTGAAAAGCACAAAACATTCTGTGCTTATTTAGTGCTTTCATTTTTACTCCAAAGTAAAATAATCACAAAAGATTTAAACTTTCTTCTCAGAAGATATATTTGATATCTTTGAGTATTTTCGTGACTGCTGTCCAGACCCTCCTCAATTGCTCTGCAACTTCTAACAAATATGGAGAACCAAAAATGCACAGCTCTTCACTAAGGTCTCAGTCAATGCCAAGTCAAAATAAGCAGATTACTCCATGGCTTCTGCATGTCATGCATCTATTAATACATCCTAGGATCATGTTCTCACTTCTAATAACAGCACCAGGCTGCTGACTCACATTCATGTCTCTACTTCCTTCGTACCTACATAATTATTCCCTTTCTCCTGTCAGCTTGCATTGTTTTTAATCTTTACTCTGACCCTGTTTAGCTTGGCCACTTCTCTAAATTTTCAAGGATCCATTGAATTACTGACCTGGCTTTCATGGATCAATAACACTACCAGAATGAAGACATTCAAATAAAGCATAAAAGGGGGTAAGGGAGCTCAGTAATTATTTTCAATTATATGGGAGGTTCTCAATTAAGTGCTGGGTGTAAGATCAACATGGTTGCTGTTTCCTCGTAGATTTTAGTCTGTCAGAGACATAGATAAGTAAATAGAAAACTATAACCCTGTATAATAATTAATGTGATTTTTAAAAGGCAAGAAAGCAAGAGGACAAAGGGAGACTGAGCAGAGAGAATCATAGATCTAGAGTAGGCCTTTAATCCTCACAACAACATTGCAGGGTAAGTATTATTATTCCAACTTTACAGATGAGCAAAGCATTTAACAGTGAAGGCAAACTTATTTGAGGTCAAGCACCTCTGGCTAATAAGTAACAGAACTGGTTTCCAGTCTAGGTCTATAGGATTCCAAAGTTCATACATTAGACCATGCTGTTTTTCAAAAATTTGTCATGTTGTTTCGGATTCACTAACAGAAACGCTACATGGGAAGAAGACTAAAATTTCAGAAGTCCAGATTTCTACTGCTTCCTCCTTACGTGGCATTTAGTCAGGATATGACATCAAACTCATCTGAGATAAGCTCATCCCAAACTATTCTGGTAACTTCCTGATGCTCTGAAATCAGGAAGCTGACTATCTGATGACTTGCTAGTTGTGTCTCCAGCCTTCAAAGATGGAACAATCCATCTATAATTTCAAGGCTTAGTATTTCTTCCAGCTTTAAACATTTTTTAAAGTAAGGGTACTTTTTTATTAGAGTATGTTTGCAATGCATAATACTGATGTTCCTTTTGGAGACCTGGAACGTAGGGTATTTTTGTCTTTTGCAGAAATATTCTATAGTTAATAGTGCAAAACACTCAACAATTTCAGAAGTAACTTAATTATTTATTTAGATGGTTCAGTGATAGTAGTTTCCTGCCAAAAGCAGGTACCTACATTTAATATGTATTCAAGTAGGAAAAAGAAGCAACCCAAGAAATTAAGGTGGTACATATAAAATTAATAAACATATCTGAAGTTATATTTTCAATTTTTGTTACTATCATTCATCCAAAAAACACATATTCAAGCTAATTTCTGTAATAAACCACTCCAGAAAGGTCTCAAAGTGAGAATGCACCAACAGCAATGGCTTGCCACAGTTTTATACCTGACAAGACATTCGCTTTCCATCTGTTCACTTCTCTGATTTCTCTTGGTTCCAGGACCAATCCAGGTACTATCAAGACAACATGCCTAGTTTCCAAAATTGTTGTGAAATAATATTCTAATAGACTTTTAGCAAGACTTACCTCTACTCCTCAAAAATCTACCAACATGGAATTTAAATTGATGCCACCACCTTAGAAAAACAATATTTACTAAAGCTTAATTTATGCATACTCTATAATGAAGCAACAGAAATTCCTGCATATGTTCACCCAAAGAGATACAAGAGAATGTTTAGTGCTACTTATGATATCTAAAAGTAAAAGCTATCCAAATGTCCAGCTACAATATAATGAATAAATTGCATTGTATTCATATGGTAGAACACTTGACAGCAATACGGATGAATGACTACAACTGTAGAAATGGGTCTTAGTGATGAATAAAAGAAGTCAAATACAAAAGAGTACACATCACATTTAAGTGAAGAACAAAAGATGCAATACTAATATTTTTGTATTGGAAGTCTGAGCAATTGGCACTCTTAAAGAGGGATGGAAATAGGAAGAGAATATGAAAAGAAATTGTAAAACGCTGCTGACTGCTTCTTAATCAGGATGTTGATTAATTGAGTGTATGCATTTTGTAAAATTAATTGACTTACTTGTCTAAATGTGTGTTACACATCAATAAGAGTTCCTAAAGCGCCAAAAGGCTTGAAATTTTAAATAGCTAATTTTGGGAGAGATTAAAATGGACTGTATAAAATGTCACATGTGGGCGAGAAAAAGTTTTAAGCAAGGATCTACATTCCAATCAATATGGACTTAAATGTCTGTTCCAAGATTCACATTGGTTTCAGAACTCACGCAATTTTCATTCCTCCCCAACATTGTCAGTAGCCTTTTTTCTGACTGTATCTCTTTAGTGTGCTCCCTCTGATCATAAATAATATTCCATTTCTGTTAAAACACTGTTCTTCCTCTTGAAGGACATGCCCTGGCCTGTGGCCCTAAAAGTAAGGCACTTTCCAACCAGCTGGCAAATAGCCCCCAGATCTGCATGTCCTGTGCTGATCATGTAGTGACATCTCTCTGGGTTACTCTGGGAAATTGTCCCCACAATGGCCTCTTTTCTTTTGACATCCTTAGTCTAACTCATATCCTTTTGTGGCACTTAAGCATGGAGAGGTGCCATATATTGCTTTTAGTTTTCCTAACTATCCACTTGACCTAGATGGCAGATAATGGTTTATTTTTGTTTTTACCATCTTGCTGTGTGAATTGACTGACATACCAAGACCCCAAATGGCCAAATTACACCTGATTAATACCACCAGGCCTTCCACATATTGTGCTTCCCTTTGGTAAATTTTCATTTAGCAGTTCTTCAGCAGACTATTTATCAAATTAATATGCAGACAATTTTACATATAAAGCTACCTAGATTTCCACCTAGCAAGGATGGTGGAACCCAGGCCATCTAGTTGCAAAGACCAATACTATATTAAAAATAATTTAGATATATCTTAAGAGAACCCAACTTAACTCTTACAGGGAAAGGAAAGAATGGTGTGACATTTAGCAAGCCCCTCTGAGTACAAGAATATTGTACTAGGTACACAGTCTGATCAAAAAATATGGTTAATGTCTGATTTTTTAAAAAAACTATTACAGTGAAAGATACATTGCCATTAAGTCCCTCAAATACTCCCCTTCTATCTTGGTTACTTTTCTCTCATTGCTGGGACAAAATACCTAACACCCAAAATGAAGGAAGGAAAGGTTTATTTAGCTCACTGTTTGTACAACTTTCAGTCCGTAATCAGCTGGCTCCGAGGCAGGGTGGGGTGGCACTCGGGCAGCACTTCAAGGCAGTAGCCAGCAAACGCAGCCAGAGCAAAAGAGAGAAGAATAAGAGTCTTCTCCTCCCTTATATTGTTCACAGGCCACACACACACACACACACACACACCCCTTCCAGAGCAGGTGTAGCACTCACAAAATCTCCTTGCCTTCTTCTCGCACATGATAAGAATGTTTACAAAGTAACAACCCTGGTTCCCTGCTGAGTCTCTTAGTTAAACTTCTGAGCTGCTCAATTGACACAATGCATCAACCATAACACCCTCACTTCAAACACATTTATTTCCTCATATATGCTTTTCTCTGGAGAAGTTCTGGACGTCCTCTTTTGCATCTTTAGTTGCATTTTCCTGGCTGCTTCAATGTCCTTAATCTATTCAAAATGTTAACATTTTCCACTTGGGACTTTGTAGAAAAGCCAAAAGTCACATGGTCACAGATCAATAGTGAACAATATAGATGAGGACACATACACTATAATGTTTTAACAAGATTGCCTTTCTGTTGGGTGGCAGTTGACAAAATCATGCACTGTGCTTTTCACCATACCTTATAAAGACACCAAAAAATACTTCCCTAACTGCTTCAAAAAGTGACAAGAAGGCTAACTGTATTCAAAATAAGGTGGAGTATTTTGAGGTGGATTGATGCAATGTGTCTTTTTTTTTATATCTATCATTACTGTATTAGCAGGAAAAACAAAACAAAGCAAGATAAAACAAAACAATTCCTAGAAAAGCATGAGGCAGAAAAGTCACATAAAACCGCAATACAAGGTGATCTACAACGGTTACCATGGTGTCTCAGCAGTATATAACAACATTAATAAAAACGAAGCATTAGAGACATTATAAGACTTCAAAAGCAAGTAATAATCAAA